>CM041780.1:79993059-80034471 GCA_023374045.1 Limonium bicolor | reverse complement strand
CTCTTTTTCTTCCTTTCTCTTCCATGCGACAGCCATGGTGAATTAGAAACACCCACACAAACTCTCTTCTCCCTCTTGAAACTCCATCAAACCTTCTCCAAAATTGTAAAAACTACACCATTGTGTTCCTCTCACCAAATAGAGCATTTCTATCTTTTCAAAAATCGAAAACAACAACTTTCGTTTTCATGGGTATGTCCCATTTGGAGCTTCAAGACCACCATTAGAAGGCCCTCCTTCTCCTTGTTCTTTTGAGGTAAAAATATTCTCAAAACTCCATTGTTTTCCTAGCCTTAAGGGCAAAACGAATTTTAGACTAAACCCTTGTTTGGTCTCTTGTGTTCTAGCCGATTTTGGCTTGTTGAAGGAGTTGGAAATCTTGTTCTTGAACCACTCCAAGCTTCATTTGCACTCTTGGAAGGTAATATAAATTCTAAACCCTAAAACCTATATTAGAACTTACTTAAGGGTTAGGGTTAAATTGTATATTAGAATGGTGTATTGAAATGTGTATATCAATGGGTTGTAGTGTAAGAATTGGTTCACAAACCGGTGAGAAAGAAAAGGAAAGAGGAAGGAGAAAGAAAGAAGAGCTTGTGAAATAACAAGGTAAATATACTTGTTCTTGTGTAGCTTTGTAAATGAGTGTGTAACAGATTTTTAGTAATGAAAATAAGGATTGGAAATGATGATGTACTAGTAGTGTAATGTGTAAGAGAATATGAATGTTTTAAACCTTTAAAAGATATGTAAAACTTATGGAAAACATAGATGGGAGTCAATGTTTGAGTGCAGGAATTTTTATGAGAATTTTAGTATTGGTATTGTATATGGGAGCTCGTATATTTTTGGCTATTGAAACAGGTGAAATAAGTGTTGAATTGTGAACTAGAATGGATGTGTGAGCTGCATATGTATGTGGGCAATGTTAAAATTATAGGGGAACCTCTGCCCAAATTTGTATGGAAATAGGAGGACTTAGTTGTGCAAGAGAGGAAAACTACCTAGGTAATAACTAAGTGAATTTGGAGAGTTTAAGTGAGTAGTTTAGTACCTTGAAAACAGATTTGAAGAGGGTCTTGGTAATGAAGAGAACTAGAGTGGCAAAGTAATGGATTTAGAATGTTGGGAGTAGCATTAATGGAGGGGGTATTGAATGGTAAAGGTTTAAGGAAAATCTGTAGCAAGAGGTATTGAAATGTGTTGGAGAAACAAGGGATAATTAATGTGTGAGACTTGGATGAGTGAGTAAGGTAGTGAGTAAGGCTTTAGGTAGAGTATAATGCAAATGAGGCTATAGAAGAGCCATAGGAATAATGGAAGAGGAAATGAAAAATCTGTAGCATTTATCGGAGAAGGAAACATGGTAACAGGAGAGGAAAACTCTAAGTAATGGGTGGATGTAACAGATTTTTATAGAGGAGGATTAGACTAGTTTAAAGTGCTTAATCAATGCTAAAATATGCTAGATTATATGTAGGAATTATGGGGAAGAGATTGGTAGAAGTTTGGAATTGAAACAAAGCTTAAAAACTGTAAATTTTGCAACAGGCTGGAATTGTCCTGGTTTGAAACCAGGATACAAACCAGGACAACCCCAAAAATACACCCGTATGTTTCTGAAACAAACTGTCCGGGTTTGAAAGTAGTATGCAAACCCGGACGATGCAAAAATTTCACCCGAGAGTTGTTCCAGTGGTTTGGTCCGGGTTTAAAACCAGGACACAAACCAGGACCAAGCCTTATTTTCACCCGAGAGTTGTTCCAGTGATTTGGTCCGGGTTTAAAACCAGGACACAAACCAGGACCACCCTGAAAAGTGCCCAGAATGTATTTTAAAGCTAAACTAAAGTGGGGTAAGGATGGGTAATGATATTATAAGTTAATTAAGACATGATTGGTGATGTTTAAAGGTCATTAAGGCTATAAACAAGCTTAGAAATAATTGTAAGTAAGTAACTTAAGTAAATGTATTTAAGTAACAAAGAGTTAGTAAGTATGAACTAGGAAACCTTTGGGAAGTAATAAGTAAGGTTAGTTATGGATAATTAACCACCCAATTGTATGTATGTCATATGATAGTTGAACACCGAAGGGAGTCGGTGAGTTCCAAAGTCAACGGTGAAAGGTATGATTTCTTCATGCCCTGTATCCTAATCTGGTTACCCCGATTTGTGTGCTTGTTTGATCACCTAATAAGATAAATGCATGAATCGGACTATATTGCACCTACTTGTGCTTGTTTACATTGTTCTTGATATTAGTCTTGAACAACAGTTTGTATAATTCATGAAACTATGAATGATGATGAAGTGTATCATACTTGTAGTGTACTTGTATATTGTAATGTATTTGTATGTAAGTGTATATGGGTATTGTATTATTGTGGCTTGGATGTTGACTTGTACTAATTCCTAACTATCTAACTCCTAACTTAAGTGAGTAAATTGGAATGAGTACAAGTCCGATATAGCTTCGGCCACGCATGAGGATGCGGAGTCACAAGAGGTTGGCTGCAATTCCTGACTCTTAAACTGGTCCGCGGCCCAAATCCCTTAAATGGGTAGCATCCCGGATTGGTGAGTCAAGTAAATCCAGGAGGTGGGACGGTGTAGTCCCCAGGGCCGGAGGTCCCGACGACTTAACTTGAGTAAGAGTAAGAGTAAGTAAGTATGGATCCGTAAGTAAGTATGAGTATGAGTATGTATGTGTATGAAGTAACGAGTAAAAGAGTAATCTCCACCCGATTAACCCAGGTGGACCAATGAAGCTAACAAGAATTGTACATTGTGTATGTAATGAGTATGTGTATTTCGGAAGAAGGTAAGTATGTATTGGATGGTTTATTGTATTCCTTGTATGTAATGTAGTGTATGTATGTATGCCTTGCGTAAGTATTGTTGTATTGTGTATAAGAGCATGTATGCATGTTTTTGAATGAAATCAACCGCATGTATTCGACCAAGTGGTCGGCGTACCCTCACTAGTACGCGGGGTATGCGGTTATCATGCTCGGCGAAAGCTGACCCCTTCGGGGGACATTTTTTAGTGTGCAGGTACCCGAAGCGAATGCGGTCAAGGCACGAGACCAGTGACTACATTGGATAGTAGTAGCAGAATGTAGAGGTGTATTAACTAGCACACCCCTTGTATTTAGAAAGTAATGTAGTAGTGAGGAATGGGTAGTAAGTAGTCTCTTAGTGAGTATGTATGAACTGGAAGAGGTATTATACTTGTATAAGGAACCTAGTAAACTCGGTATGTAGATTATACTGCATTGTACTTGGAGTATTGTATTGAATGAAGATTGCAGTAGTATTTGGTAAACGGAGAACGCATTGTAGACTTGTAGTACTCGGGATTCCGGTCCATCAGACCGATGCTGTATGTAGAAGTAGTAGCCTTGTTAGTCACGCGGGTGACTAACGGCATTGTATCACCCATTGTATGGAAGCATATAACCGCTGCGTGTATCTGATATGTAAGGAAATTGGACGGTAAGCATGGTATTAATGGTAGGGGTGTTACACTTTTAGTTTTATTATGTATTGTATTTTGGAGTTTGTTGTATTTGGTTTAGTTGCTCGGTTTGGATTTGGATTGTAAGTTAAGATTACTCAGTATCTGTTCATCACAGCGGTGAGGAGTTGAAAGTGATGGATGGAGTAAGGTTGCCTTGTTACTCACATGGGTGAGTAACGACGTGTAACACCAACGTTAGATAGTTTTATTTTCCACTGCGAATTATGTTTTGTTATGCTACGACTTGCGCTTATATTACAGGTTTAGGATTAGGGGTGTTACACCAGCATCAACCATTGCTTCTGAGTCAACGTTTAGTGTGGGCAAGCGAGTGTTGGATGAAAAGAGATCAAGCCTAGCACCAAACTCAATTAAGGTTTATGTTGAGAAGTATGATTGGGACTTAGCTAAGCTGAGATGCCAAGCACACGCATTGCAATACAAGGGGCAACATGATGATTGGTACGAGATAAATGGGGAAAACACCACTTAGGACTTCTATTTAGTATTGTAATCTTTTAGAATGTATTAGTATCACTTTTTTTCCATGTAATCCTTTTTAAAGACTTGCTAATTGAAATAATGTAACCTCTTAGTAGTTGTACTCTTTTTCCTTATTAGGGTTTTCCCAATGAATTTTTACCTAATAAGGTTTTAACGAGGTAGTGAATCATATAATAAAATTCTCTTTGTTCCTAAATTTTGTAAATTCAATAAAAATTATAAGTCTTTGTTACTTACACATTTCAGCCAACCGATCCATAGTGGGTCGGTCGGCTCCAGTTTCTCGACACCCGAATCCGGAACTGTATGGAACCGATATTGAACCGGAACCGTTCCAGAACCGGTCGGAACGAGTGATTTGAGCGAATCCGAAGCGAATATAGAGTTCGGAACTGGAACCTTCCCAGAACCGCCCCTGATCGGTTCTGAATAGGAATACACATATCCCAGAACCGGAACTAGGCCTGGCAAAAAAGTAATGAAAATGAATATACGACCCAAAACACGACACGATATTAGCATGTATAGGTATTTAATTTTATACACGAAACTAATTTCATGTTGTGTATCATAAATGCATGATTTATTAACGTGTCGTGTACCTTATCTAATTGTATACATATCGTGTATACACGAAATACCTATAAATAATTCAAGTAGACGTATAATTCGTTTACACATGTAATTCGTGTATAGATGAATAAATTTCGTGTTAGTTATTTATTTAATTAATTCGTGTAAATATAATGTTTTGGTATTTATTTTTATATGTGTTAATTATTTATTTCATTAATTCGTCTACACGTGTAATTCGTGTATACACGAATAAATTTCGTATATTTTGTTTCATCTACAAGTATTTTGAATTTCGTATTCGTATATAGAATTCCATACACGAAAATATTTTCGTGTCGTGTATCGTGTATCTTCATGTAAATTTCGTGTTGTGTATCGTTTCTATCATTTACACGATACGGAAATACAATTTGACAAGTCTAACCGGAACCGCCGGAACCGGAACTGTGGCCAACATTAACTCAGTTTACAAGGGTTTTTCAATCATCCAAGTTCAACATACTAATAAATATTATGGAAATATTCTTATATACTATTGTTCGATAAGAACAACCAAATAAAGAAACGATATATAACAACTAGTGTCATTTTTTCCATAAAAGTGATGGAAACGATTATAGAAGGTTGTGTACATGTTTATAATCGCCAGTGAAAACGTTTATAAGTTATAATGGATACTTAAAACCCAAGGTTACTGATATATTTAGGGTTTAGAGTGGGTGGTTTAGTGTGAGTCTTTAAACACAATTTCAAACTATACAAACGTTCAGCCAAATCAAACATCTGTCTCCCTTCAATGACATCTTTCTTAGAATATAATTCTACTTCGGAAGTAGATATGTCCTCATTAAGATCGACTTGAGCTACTGAACAGCTTGCTGATAGTTCAAATTCCTCAAAACATTCAACAAATTATGAAGTACGATCTTCAATCAACATAGCTAAATTAAAAGTGTTAAGATCGATAATAGTACATGAAACAAATAAAAGGATTAGAGTAACATTTAGATATAATGATGAAACCCGGAATTGAAAGTGTTAAGATAATAGTACATGAACAAAATGAAATTAAGATTAGAAGACAAAAGTTAATAGAACAAACAATTAGCATTGAAAATCAGTATGTTTAGAAGAAGTATTAGCATTCGAATTGAGGGTTGTTGTCTGGAATTTTCGGTGATGATACTAGGTATATAAAAGAGGGAAAAAGAAGAAGTCAAGTGTTTGAGAATAGCTGTTATTAAGCTGAGTAAGGTAGAGAAAGTGCAAAAATATTTGAGATGAAGAACATATGTATAAAAGAGCAAAACAACATAGCAGAACATATTATGAACTATGACACTTGTAACCTCTGGCGAAATGGCGCTCTCTCCTCTCTCATACCCCCTCCCCCCACTGCACCCGCCCAAGTAACCACCATGCCTAACGCGTATACCCTCCGCTGTCCACCCAGAAACCTCCCAAATCAAAGCCTGCCTCTATCCATACCCCCCACAAAACATTCAAACCATTCGACCAACTTTATAAGTGATAAGCCGTAGACTTATCATATTTTATAAGCTAGATTTATGGTATTATTAGTTAAAATAAGGTTATAATAGGTAGTATTTACATCAATTTGCATCAAAAGTCATTTTATATGTTCAGACTAATACCTTGAGTGTTTTCCATGCAAGGAGCAAGTTCTACATCAAAAATCAACCGATGCCGGATGTGAAGCCGGGTTCTTTCTGCCCGGCATAAGTACGTATCAAGAAAGGGATCAGGCCGGGTATGGTGCCGGGTGCCCTTTTACCGGCATAAGCAAACGACGCGCCTACTCGCTAAAGATTGTCGGTTATTCACCGTTATTCAAACATTCGATGCCAAGTACGGTGCCGGATATAATCTATCCGGCACAAGTGACTTTTCGTACCAAGGCGGTTTCGACTGTTACTGAAGAGCACATGTTTTATTCACATGCCGGATTACTTCGACCCGGCATCTGAAGATTTTGAAGTCTATAAAAGGTCGTGGGTCTGCACTTGGAGAGGATACTTATAGCATTACTTTACATTCGAAATCTCTCAAAAATCACGACGAACTGCTGCCAAGGAAGTGCTGCGAATCCAACCTGAAGAAAGAAACATTATCGAGTTCAAGGGAATTCTCATCAAGTTGTACTCTTGATCCTCCTTGTATCTTCTCTCAATGTTCTGGTTGGTTTGGTAGACTCTTTGGCTGCCTTGATTAGATGATTGCACTGTAAACACTCTTTGATCATTAATGGAATTCTCAAGTTTCGTAACCCGAGTTTTAATCTCCTTACAAATAGAATAAGGGTTTTCTCTTGTTCTATCATCTCAAGTTCTATTTAAGGCTTTCAAAAGCAAGAGTAGAATAGGTTATGATTTTGGTAATCTTTAATATTTTTTCCTTGAGAAGTAGGCAACAAATGTTAAGGTTTAGGGTTGTTTCTCTTATTTCCCCATTGTTCTGTTCGTATTCGCGGCATTATTTATGCACGATGCGAATAAGGGTAGTGAGTTCTTGTTGTCATGCTTGAAACTGGAAATGTTATTTACGAAATGTACGATGTCGGACACAATGCCGGATGAAAGATGTCCGGCACATTCAAAGTTTTTGAATGCGCCGGGTAGCATAAGTCTGGCACAACACCCGGCATATACATTTTACGAGAAAGAGAATTCTTTTCGAGACTTGCCACTTTTGATCCGTGATCATATGAGTTCTTACATTGTTAATTGACCCTAATCGAGGTTAGTTCATTGTGAATAGTTAGTTAGTTAGTTTTAGAAATACTTATACACCTTTTCCCCCTCTTTATTTAGTAATTACCTAGGCTAGGACTAATTTTCTATACAAGTCCCTAGGGTTCGACTTACTTGGTCTTAATTTGCTTCCCTGCTACTTTTGACCGGGTTTTTGTTTGCTACCCGTATTAGATTGAGTAGGTTTTCTTTCAGGTTTAATTATGTCGTGCTTGGTGCCGGGTAAGATATACCCGGCACATTCTTGATTCTTTTCCTATGTCTCTGTTTAATCTCTTGTACATAAATATGTATATATTACCTACTAAAATCTTAGTTAGCAAAATGGCGCCGTTGCCGGGGACTTGGAATTAGTCCAAGTCCTAAAATTGGTAATAGCCTATTCTGTGTTTGCTGATTTTTCATTAATTTCTGGTTCATTGAATGTGCCGGATGTAATGCCGGGCAATCTAAACCCGGCATATTCGGAGGAAGTCCGCGCCGGGTAGAATACTTCCGGCAATATGTCCGGCATATTCGTTATTTCACTACTATGTGTATTCTTTGTCTGATGATATTATTTTGTATTTCTCTACGAATTTTTGATTTGTTCTGTATTTCGGTTAATATAGTTCCCGCCATATGTGATTATGTTTTGTTTCGTTGTATAATTTTGAACATGCCGTGTATGATGTCGGGTGCCGTGTTCCGGCACAAACAGAGGAAGTCTGAAGCCGGACACAGTATATCCGGCATTCCATCCGGCACGTTTAACTTATCATTTTTTTCTTTTCCTTTTTCTTTTATACGAATTCCTTGCTCTTATAATTGTCTCACCCTTTGTCTAACTTTGTACTCAGGATGCCTAGAAACATTTGGATGGCAAAGTTACAAAGTGGGGAGTCCAACCTTTTCCATTTTATGCATATATATATGTAGTCAATGAGCTCTACCCCCGTACAGGGGTAGAAATCTTTATTAAGAGGAAGAAATTGAGACCCGCCCTTGCCTACCACCGCCTTAGGACAACAGCTCGCATGAGGGTCCTGCCCGTGGATGAACTTAGGCGAAGATTCCCTCATATGGGTATCTTCACCAATAGGGTTCACCAAAGGCCCCCCTCCTATGTGATTTTCACTAGTAGAGTTAGGCGTACTAGGTTTAGGGCTATCTACTAGTTATATTTTAGTATCTTTTAAATATTGTATTGTAGTTCTTTTATATGTTTTATGTAATGACAATATTATCTCTTTAAATAAAAGCATATATTAATAAAATTCTTTTTCATATTACATTAAAACAATTCCTTTTGTCATCTCTTAGGTACTTGCCCTCTTTTAGTGAATGCTTCTTCGGTCACACAATCTTTCTGACGAAGTAACGCCTTACGATCCAGAAATCGAAAGAACACTGCTTCGAACCTTAAGACAAAAGAAGAACCCATTTTATATACAAGAAAATCCAAGTACTTCAAGCAAGATGGCAACAGTATGCAACATCAATCGGCCCTCAAACCAAGGCCAGAAGCCGGCCATCAATCTTCCTCAACTTCCTCAAGCCGATTATGATGAATGGCAGAAGTTAAAGCCATATCATCAAATCCGTTGTGTCAAAGAATTGGGAATGTTCGATGGTTCCAACCCTGATGAGGCACTGCTCCACGTGACAAAATTCCTACAGCATGTCAATAGTCTCACCGCTACTGACACAGTTCTGCAATATGCTCGCCTCTCGCTCTTCCCACACAACCTTACTGGGAGCGCCAGCAAATGGTATCACAGCCTGACACCAAACACCATCTCTACATGGGACGACATGGCGACGAAGTTCTACGACAAATTCCTACCACCAAGTTGCACTTTGGAAATGATCGCTGAAATCTACAACTTCAAGCAACCAGGATCAGAGAATATTTGTGAAGCTTGGGATAGATTTAAGGGGTTACTTCTGAAGTGTCCCCACCATGGTCTCACAAAGGAGCAACTCTCTTAGTTGTTCTACAAAGGACTCGAGAAACCAGTACAAAACAATGGTGTTGTCCTCCCTTGGCGCCGACATCCTCAAGAAACCAGGGGAACAATTTCTGGACGGTATTGAGTCCCTTTGCGAGGAAATCCGTAATTGGGCTACAGGAGGAACACGAGGTAATACTCCAGGTCTGTATCACATTGGAGACAGTGATAACAAATTTGAAAAATTGATGAAGAGTCACGAGCAATTGCTAGAGAGCAATGCCCAACATTCTACAAAGGTAAGTGCTCTACAAAAAGTTGTGGAGCAACTGGCTATGAGTTCTCTCCCTCAGCAGGCCAATATGGCCAATGCAAGACCAACCACTCAGGTAACTCGCTCTCCCGTGTTTTCTTTACCACCTTCTGACGTGTCTTGTACACAGTGTGGAAGGTCACATGACTTTGAGCAGTGTCCTGAGTTACAAGAACTTAAGGCATCTGAGGAGGTGAACTACGTCGCCAACAATCAAGGGTACCGGCAACCTTGGCAAAGAGGTGCCCAACCACACCAAAACTTTCAGAACAATTCCGGCTTTCAAGGAGGCCAGAGGCAATTCGCCCAACCTCCCTATAACAGAGTGTCTTCTCATCAATCACCACAACTCCCATCCAACTCAGAAGTAGAAATGGCCGAGATGAGGGACATGATGAAGGCCCTCATGAATAAATCCAGAGATACACAAGAAGAAATCTCTGCATTACGCAAGGACCAGAAGTCCCTGCAAACTCAACTACAACAAATCTTCACCCAACCAAGGCCTCAGGGCCAATTTCCCTCCCAAACACAAATAAATCCAAGAGAGCAGGCGAAATCAGTTATCCTAGGGAGCCAAGATGCAGGCGCCGTTACTCTTTGAAGTGGAAGAGAGGTGGGTCAAGATCAAGAAAAAGAAAAACAAGTGGCATCTGATGATGTAGAGGAGGCAATTCCTTCTATGCCCTCACAGGAGACACAGGCTCCTATCTCTTCGCCATCTACCTCTAAATTTCCTTCTACTGTTTCCACTTCTCCAGCAAAAGAAAAATTACCATTTCCAAATAGGCTCAAGAAGAAACATATGGATGAGCAATTCAAGAAATTCTTAGGAATTTTTTAACACTTAACTATTGACATTCCTCTAATAGATGCTCTAAAACAGATGCCTACATATGCTAAGTTCCTCAAGGAACAAATGAGCAACAAGAGACGAATGGAAGACGTGGAGACAGTTGCACTAACAGAAGAGTGCTCGGCAGCACTATTGAGAGCAATGCCACCAAAACAGAAGGACCCAGGATTACCAATAGTGCCTTGTTGTATTGGAAATGTCGATTGTGGTCATGGGTTATGTGACATTGGCGCAAGCATTAATATCATGCCTTACTCCATCTTCACAAGGATCTGTGGCAGTCAACTGAAGCCCGTTTCCTTCTCCCTCCAATTGGCAGATAGATCCTCCATCAAGCCAATGGGAATGGTAGAAAATCTGGTGGTGGGAGTTGACAAATTCATCTTCCCTGCCAACTTCGTAGTCTTGGATATTAGTGAGGATACGGAGGTCCCACTGATCCTAGGGCGGCCATTCTTAAGTACTGCTAGGGCAGTCATTGATGTTTATGATGGGAAGGTTACCTTCTGATTCGAGGACAAGAAAATAGAATTCAACATGGCACAGATGGTAAGAAAAAGTGTTTCTGCTCACACCGTTTGTTGTGTTGGTCTACTAACAGATGACGACACGGACGAATTCATAAATGATGAAGAGACTTTCTCCGTCCCCTTGGTCGAACCTCATGAGTTAGAGGCCTTGGAGCAAGTGCTGGTTTCATCTATCGAAGAATCTCCACAGAAAGAGATCAATGCGATCGTTGAGCAACTCGACATGGGTAAAAAGAAAAGTTATCACCCACCACTGGAGAGGCTCGAAGGCCCGCCTTAAAAATCTGTACCCTCCATCGAGCAACCACCTGAGGTAAAATTGAAGGAACTCCCTTCTAATCTAAAGTACGCCTACCTTTCAGGTACAAACTCTCTTCCTGTAATCATTTCCTCGCTTCTTTCTCCTGAGCAAGAAGTTAAACTGTTAGAATTCCTAGGAAAGCATAAGAGAGTGATAGGTTGGTGTCTGGCAGATTTAAAGGGTATTGATCCCAGTTTTTGCACCCACTGAATATGTATGGAGGATAATCATAAACCAATGAGGCAAGCTCAAAGGAGGTTGAATCCCAACCTAAAAGAAGTTGTCAAAAATGAGGTCCTAAAATTATTGGATGCTGGTATCATATACCCCATTTCTGATAGCCCTTGGGTAAGTCCTGTCCAGGTGGTACCCAAGAAGGGTGGTATCGAAGCAGTTCCGAATGAAAAAGGGGAGTTGATCCCCCAAAGAAAAACTACGGGATGACGCATGTGCATTGATTATAGGAAATTAAATTCCGCCACCCAGAAGGATCACTTCCCTTTGCCCTTTATAGATCAAATGTTGGAAAGGTTGGCAGGTCAAGAATTTTATTGTTTTCTAGACGGGTATTCAGGGTATTTTCAGATCCCAATTGCACCTGAGGACCAGGAGACGACCACCTTCACCTGCCCTTACGGTACCTTTGCATATACCCGAATGCCTTTTGGACTCTGCAATGCACCTGCTACTTTCCAACGTTGCATGCAGGCAATTTTTGCTGATTTTATCGAAAAAAAGTATCGAAGTATTCATGGATGATTTTAGTGTATATGGCCCTAACTTTGATGAATGTTTGCAGCAACTAGATCTAATCTTAGCCAGGTGTGAAGAAACCAACCTGGTGCAGAGTTGGGAAAAATGCCACTTTATGGTAAAGGAAGGCATTGTTTTGGGCCATCGAGTTTCTAAAGAAGACGATGGAGTGTTCGATGAAGGCATTTTTCAAGAGTATTCTCAAGAGGGATCGGAAGAAGAGGAAAGCCCGCAAGGAGGCGAAGAAGCAGGGTCTTCCTACCCCTAGCTCCTCCAGCCTTTCAGACTCCTCAGAGGCTCCTTCTGACTCGTCCCCACCATCACCACCACCTTCATCCGCGCCGGCGGCGGCTATCTAGTTTTCTCCCTCTCTTTTTATTTCTTTGTCTTTACCTTCATTTTCTTTCTTTATGTTATTTCTTTTATATATATCATGTATGCTTAATGATTAACTACTCTCCTTGTATTATGGAAGCTTGGCACTTTCTGAGTTTTTGATTTCAGTTGATCTTATTATTGTTGAATTCTGCTGTGAACAACTCCAATCATTGGCTCATCACAAGTGTAGGGCATTCTACCATCTGCCATAATCTGGGAGTATATTGTTCTTTCAATTCCTTTACTTTCTTGTCTACTTATTTCTTTCGAACATTGGGGACCGTGTTCCTACCTAGTGTAGGGCAGGGGGGACCCCCCTTTGAAAAATTAAAAAGATATTTTATAAATTAGTTTTCAAATAAAAAAAAGATTTATATACATATAGCATGTCTAGTTTATCCAATATAAAAAGTTTTAAGTTTATTAACCTTCTACTCAGC
The DNA here is from genome assembly GCA_023374045.1 of Limonium bicolor. Lineage (NCBI taxonomy): Eukaryota > Viridiplantae > Streptophyta > Magnoliopsida > Caryophyllales > Plumbaginaceae > Limonium > Limonium bicolor. The sequence continues at coordinate 80,021,596 of CM041780.1, read as the reverse complement.
TTTTTGTATGTCTATGATTAAAGTTGACATTAGGGAAGGCTAAATATTTGTTCTCTCAAGAGGTAAGCTTTCTAATGACCTTTAGATATTATTTTCTCACTTCATGATTCCTTCTGTTCAACATGAGTATATGACCTTACTTCTACTTCTGTCCTTGATCTACTTTTGGGTAATATATCTTTCTTTCCTTTTCAAAATAGTTCAATTCTTATGGGTGAATATCTTAGAAAAGGGTGATGAAAAAAAAGAAGAAAAAAAAGAGAAGAAAACCTCTTCCAAAAAATATATATATGAAGCATTATGAGGTTGCAAGATTGCCTCAAAATAAAAACAAGAATTGAGAGTTTTTCCTTTTGTTTTTCTCCTAAATTCCCCGTTCTTTAAATGAAAAACAATCATGGTTAGATTCAGAAACCCTTGGAAAATAGGGCTGAACAATATAAAAAAACCATTGATGAGAGTCTTGGCCACATTCAGAAACTCTTGAAAAATAGAGCTGAATGTTGGAAACCGGAAGAAGGAGAGATACAAAAATCCCTTATACAAAATAACCCATGAGTCGTTGTTCCGTTTTTGAGATTGAATGTTTTACTTTTACCCACTTGTATATTATTGATAGAATAAGAAAGACTAAGTGATGCTTATGAGTAAGAGTCAAGTAGTTAGGAAAGAAATATCTCATTGCAATTCTAGAGTTTATTTGTTTTGTGCACAAGTAGTTACTCTTTCCTGATTTAATTTTGCTCGAGGACTAGCAAAAGGTAAGTGTAGGGCCTTGATAAGCCGTAGAATTATCATATTTTATAAGCTAGATTTATGGTATTATTAGTTAAAATAAGGTTATAATAGGTAGTATTTACATTTATTTGCATCAAAAGTCATTTTATATGTTCAGACTAATACATTGAGTGTTTTCCATGCAAGGAACAAGTTCTACATCAAAAATCAACCGATGCCGGATGTGAAGCCGGGTTCTTTCTGCCCGGCATAAGTACGTATCAGGAAAGGGATCAGGCCGGGTATGGTGCCGGGTGCCCTTTATCCGGCATAAGCAAACGACGCGCCTACTCGCCAAAGATTGTCGGTTATTCACCGTTATTCAAACATTCGATGCCAGGTACGGTGCCGGATATAATCTATCCGACACAAGTGACTTTTCGCACCAAGGCGGTTTCGACCGTTACTGAAGAGCACGTGTTTTATTCACATGCCGGATTACTTCAACCCGGCATGGGACCCGACATCTGAAGATTTTGAAGTCTATAAAAGGCCGTGGGTCTGCACTTGGAGAGGATACTTCTAGCATTACTTTACATTCGAAATCTCTCAAAAATCACGACGAACTGCTGCCAAGGAAGTGCTGCGAATCCAACCTGAAGAAAGAAGACATTATCGAGTTCAAGGGAATTCTCATCAAGTTGTACTCTTGATCCTCCTTGTATCTTCTCTCAATGTTCTGGTTGGTTTGGTAGACTCCTTGGCTGCCTTGATTAGATGATTGCATTGTAAACACTCTTTGATCATTAATGGAATTCTCAAGTTTCGTAACCCGAGTTTTAATCTCCTTACAAATAGAATAAGGGTTTTCTCTTGTTCTATCATCTCAAGTTCTATTTAAGGCTTTCAAAAGCAAGAGTAGAATAGGTTATGATTTTGGTAATCTTTAATATTGTTGCCTTGAGAAGTAGGCAACAAATGTTAAGGTTTAGGGTTGTTTCTCTTATTTCCCCATTGTTTTGTTTGTATTCGCGGCATTATTTATGCACGATGCGAATAAGGGTAGTGAGTTCTTGTTGTCATGCTTGAAACTGGAAATGTTATTTATAAAATGTACGATGCCGGACGCAATGCCGGATGAAAGATGTCTGGCACATTCAAAGTTTTTGAATGCGCCAGGTAGCATAAGTCTGGCACAACACCCGGCATATACATTTTGTGAGAAAGAGAATTCTTTTCGAGACTTGCCACTTTTGATTCGTGATCATATGAGTTCTTACATTGTTAATTGACCCTAATCGGGGTTAGTTCATTGTGAATAGTTAGTTAGTTAGTTTTAGAAATACTTATACACCTTTTTCCCCCTCTTTATTTAGTAATTACCTATGCTAGGACTAATTTTCTATACAAGTCCCTAGGGTTCGACTTACTTGGTCTTAATTTGCTTCCCTGCTACTTTTGACTGGGTTTTTGTTTGCTACCCGTATTAGATTGAGTAGGTTTTCTTTCAGGTTTAATTATGCCGTGCTTGGTGCCGGGTAAGATATACCCGACACATTCTTGATTCTTTTCCTATGTTTCTGTTTAATCTCTTGTACATAAATATGTATATATTACCTACTAAAATATTAGTTAGCAATAAGCATCAAATCCCTGGCACACCTTGGAAGTAGAGAGTATAAGTCTATAACTGAAGCCACAGTCTTTGTGGACAATATCAGCAAAAACACTACTCAGACATCCTTATGGTGATGTTTTCACTTCTATGGCAACATCATTCAAATCAGAGCAGTTTTAAGAACACACTATCCTTTTGTTGAATTTTAGCACCCCCTTGAAGCCAGGGCCATGATACACGCTACAAACAGAAAGCAGCTGGACGGTTACAACATCGTATCCCAACCGGACAAACCCCGACGCAGCCAAACAGGGCCCCAAGGGATATCATTCACCACACATCAACAATAATAACCCCACACAAAACAATCCCCCACCAAATCCTCACAGCCACCCACCAAACTTTCACTGTCATCCAAACCACCACACTCAAAACACTCAGCCGCCCCACAAGCCACCCACTGAAAACCAACATAACCAAGACACTTCCTCTCAGTCGTCTGAGCATGCCTCTTCCCATAACGAAAACCTGATGCCACTCTTCTTAGATCACTCCCCCGATATGCTAAATAACCTCCATTCAAGTGTGATCTTATCGAGCCTAGACACCCTCAACCCAGAAACAGTCAAATTGGAGGTAGGTAGTCAGGTTAGAATCAAAGCCCTGACTACCTTATTACAAACAAAGGTAATGGTTACTCTGTTATCCATTCAGGACAAAACTATACTCCTAGACAAACAACCCTTTCAAGGGATCTACTGGCACTTCAAAGAATGGAACATATCCGAACAACTAGCCCCAAAAGAAACCTCAATCATCATTTGAAGCCTACCTACCACACTTGGTGCAAGACTGTAGTAAGGAAAATAGCAAACACAGTAGGTACTGTTTTATCCGTTGAGGAAGACTTTTCGATCCCACCTGCTTTCCTTGAGGCTCACGTCCAAATAAGAACTTTGCATTGGAAATCATAAACCAAGAAATCTTATGCTACGACAGTGAAGAACTGGTCAAAATCGGAGTTGTTGAGGTTTGGAACGAAGACATCTCCAACCATCAAAATCTCACCGAGGAACGTAGGAGGAGCAACCCAATGGACATAGTGCCGGATCATCCAACGACAACTGGGCACATGTGGTAAGGCTTCATTACATCAAACCACATGTCACAACTTTGTTGGCCCAATGAACTCCACGTCACCAGGGAGACCGAAAGCCCCAAAGAAGAATTTGAAACCTCTAAACAGACAGTTGATTTTCCCACCAAGGGTCTCTGGTACCTTTTCAATCACCTACTCTATACCATCCCCCACACCATGTAGAGCCTCCTCTCAGCATTGGAGATCGAGAAATATTTTTACTCCCCATCAAAACCTGCACATTTACCATAAAGAGAATTAGAAGCCCATCATTACAATATAACCACGCTCTCTCGAAAAATGAAATGACATCCAGCAATTCAACCACCTAGCCTGGCCCCACTAACCCCCATAACCCCTACCATTATTCTCGACCCAGACCCGCAAACCCCCTCCTTGACCCTGACTGAAACCCCACCCACCCAAAAAAACGTAGACCACCCGCCCAGCCCAGCTTACCCACATACATGCAAGAAATTATTTTGGGGGTAGTTTTTAATCAAGACCCACTGACTCCCTTAGCCCACCTTCCTTCTAGTAACCCCCAAAATCCTATAACACAACACCTGAAACGCCAAAATGCCTCTCGTTTGGTAAAAAATCCAATGTCGAATTCCCTATCCAGATCGACCAGCTCTAAACCAAAGTAGCTCCCTCAGAAGAAGCAAGAAGATTGAATCCAACTCTCCTCTAATAATCATGACAATTTATTTTCAAAACATACAAGGAATAGGAAGAAAAAAGAAATAGATCTTACTCAAACAAAAGGTAACCGCGACAAAAGCAAATCTGGTGGGTCTTATAGAAACTCAACAGTCCCGCCCTCTCAGTAAAATCTAGTCCCTCTAGAGACTAAAAAGCCAGATAGCATGGGAAGAGATCCTAGCATAAGGACAGTCTAGAGAAATTCTCATCACTTGGAATCCACATGAAGTAATAGTCACAAACAGCAGGAAATATAACCGTTGGATGGTCGTTGATGTTACCTAGAATAATATCCCCTACTCGGGTTCAGTCCTCCTCATATACGCCTCAACTGATACCGAAGGAAGAACGAACATGTATCGAGAAATAGTAGACATTCAGAATTCCCTAACCCACCCCGCTCTACTCCATGGTGATTTTAACGAGGTTTTAAAGGGAGATGAAAGGAAGGGAGGAAACCCTTAATTTAAAAACAGAAGTATGAGATATTTTAAAGCATGGATAAGCAACATGGGAGTTACTGAAGTTGAACTCCAAGGATGCAAATTCTCATGGAGAAGAGGCAACTTCATGAGCCGTATAGACAAAGCTTTCGCTGATGTAAGATGGCTCTCTAGATTTCCAGACCTGAAACTCAGAGGTAAAACTTGGAAAATTTTAGACCATAGAGGCTTGTGGATTACTTTTGAAGAAAAGAATTGGGGACCAAAACCCTTCAGGGCTATTAATGGGTGGCTTGAGCACCTCTCTTTTCTAAACCTGTTCTAAAAAGAATGGCTAAAGTGTGGAAATGCTAGCCTCCCTATGAAACTCAAGCAAATTAAGAAGCCCATCAGATGATGGAACAAAAAGTTCTACAAAAATTCAGAAGGTCTGATAAACAGATTGACATAGGAACTTGTAAAAATCAACGATCTAGATGAGAGTAACCCCCAGATGAGACTAGAAACATGAGGAGGAAAGCACTACACTCCCTACTTTGGAAGCATCTTCGACGGCAAGAGATTTACTGAAGACAATGCTCGCGGGAAAAACATTTACTGTAGGGTGATATGAACACTAAATACTTCCACAATACCGCCACCATGAACCGCAAGAAAAACAGAATCAACCAGCTGATAGTAAATGATGAGCTCTCATCATATCCTAAAGTCAGTAGAGAAGAAATCACCCGATATTACAAATCCCTTTTCTCATAACCATTAAATAGTGCGTCTCTCCCACCTTTTCTCGGGCGTCCCCATCTCAGCCCAACAGAAGCCAGCACCTTGGAAACAATACCCCACAAATATAGAAATTAGAGAGGCAATCTAGAGTTGCAATGATGACAAGGCCCCAGAATACGATGGATTCAACTTTAGATTCATCAAGAAACTGTGGAGGGTGATTGGGGCGGATAATTTTTTTTTGTTCACGGATGACTCCCTAGGGACTGCAACATGACATGGATCACTTTAATTCCAAAAGTGTCAGGTGTTATAAAGGTTGAAGAATTCAGACCTATCAGTATGATAGGCTGCATCTACAAGTTGAACGCTAAAATCCTAGCCCTCAGATTGAATAAAGTCCTCCACAAACTCGTAGGGGAAACTGAAACTACTTTCCCCAAAGGTAGGCAAATATTAGAAGGGCCGATCATTGCGAATGAAACAATCCGATGGCTAAAATCAGCAAAGAAGAAAGGAATCCTTCTTAAGGTAGACTTCCAGAAAGCCTTCGACAGCGTCTCATGGAATTTCGTGGGAAGAATGCTAGTCTTAATGGATTTGGCCCAACATGGTGCTCTTGGATCAAAGAGTGCTCTACTGCTAGCATCTTCATCCTTGTAAATGGCTCTCCAACACCCTCTTTCAGACCAAAACATGGTTTACAACAAGGTGACCCCTTATCCCCGCTACTTTTCATCATTATCGCCAAAGCACTCAACTGGATGCTAGACTCGTGTATCCAACATGGCGAAAGGGTTGGCCTCAGTGTTGGGAAGAATCCATTAAGATTGTCTCATCTTCAATTCACCGACGACACCTTAATTTTCTGTAATCTAGAATAGAAGGAACTTCCAGCAGTTAAATGGGTGTTAGCATGGTTTAAAGACATGAGTGGCATCGATGTTAACTGGGGAAAATCAGAAGCCTTCCCCATCAATTCATCTCAGATCGAAACAGTGAATATCAAGTCTATTTTTAGGTTGTGTTATCAAGGACTTTCCAAGCACCTATCTAGCATGCCCCTTAGGAGCAAACACTGTCTAACCAAGACCTAGAAACCTGTCATTGAGCGACTCACAAAACATCTCTCAAGTTGGAGAGCAAAATCTCTTTTAAGAGCAGGGAAACTAGTCCTAATCCGAGCGGTACTGGACAGTCTTCCGACTTACTACCTTAACCTATTCAAAATTCTCAAAGGCATTATAAGGAAGATTAAAAAATTCAACGCTCTTTCCTCTGGGGTGATGGGATCTCCTCGGCTTCCCGCTTATCTCTTGGAACAAATTCTCTTGGCCAATAGCTTAGGGCGGTTTAGGCATTTGTGAGTTTGAAACAAAAAACACGACATTGCTTTTCAAATGGTGGTGGAGCTACCATAAACTCGATAATAGTCAATGGAAAAGAGTGATACGGGAAATTACAACATGGATCTTGATACTCCAATCTATAATGAAAACTGGCACAAGGCAAGGGGAAATGGACCCTGAAATCCATCCTACCCCTAAGCAGTTGGTCGCTGGAAATCAAGACTATAGAGATTTGTATAGGACGATAGTATATGAAAGGAGAATTACTGTTTCATTGATATATCTAATAGCTCAAGTGATACATGTATATATAGTAAAATAGAGTTCTATAATGTACTGTAGAACAACGGTACTGGACTAATACTAGATACAAGTATTGGGCTGGTAACAATAAGTGGGCCGGAAGCCTGGACTATCTATTATCCTCCCGCGTTCCCAGCGTGTCACTGGTTAATGACATTTGGGAACGAAATTTGACAAAGGAAGAACGGGTCAAGGGTTTCGTGTAGATGTCGGCCAGCTGTGATTCAGAGGGAATGAAGGCAATTCGAAGGCTGTCGTTGCGCACCCGCTCTCGAACAAAGAAGAAGTCGACTTCGACATGTTTCGCCCGACTATGGAGGACCGGTTTTTGAGCAAGGTAAGCAGCTCCGGTGTTGTCACAGTGCAAGGTTGTTGCTTTATGGAGTTTAATACCCTGTTCCACTAATAATTTCTGTATCCATAGGGATTCCGAGGTGGCGGTGGCTAGGGCTTTGAATTCGGCTTCTGTACTGGATTTAGCCACCGTCTTTTGCTTGCAGGAGCTCCAGGAGACGAGTTTGTCGCCAAGGTAGATGGCGAATCCAGTGGTGGAGCAGCGGTCGAGTCTGTTTCCAGCCCAGTCGGCGTCGCTAAAAACATGAAGGGAACCCAGAGGAGAGGCAGGGAAAAACAACCCCAGATCTTCGGTGTGTCGGAGGTAACGAAGTAATCTCTTTACCACTTTCCAGTGATTTTCTCTGGGTGAATGCATGAATTGACTTATTCTGTTGATTGTGAAATTGATATCTGGCCGTGTGAAGGCCAGATATTGTAGGCTTCCCACTAAACTGTGAAATTGGGAGGGATTTGAGTGTAGTGGGCTGGAAATGTCATCTAGGGTTTCGGTGTCTGTCATAGGGGTAAAACAGGGTTTAGCTGTGGACATGTTTTGTTGGGAAAGGATGTCTCTAATGTAGTGTGTCTGAGATAGTTTGAGGCCTGATGAGTTTCTAGTAACAGTGAGTCCAAGGAAATGGTGAAGAGGGCCAAGGTCTTTGATGGGAAATTCAGAGGCTAGGGTAGAAATGAGAGAGGTAATGAGGGTTGTAGAACTTCCAGTGATGATGATATCGTCTACATAGACAATTATATAGACTTTTGAGTGGTTGTAACTGTAGGTAAAGAGGGAAGAGTCTGCTTGAGAGGGTTGAAAGCCAATGTGGATGAGATAGGTGCTAAGTCTGGAAAACCAGGCCCTGGGTGATTGCTTGAGTCCATAAAGGGACCTCCTGAGTCTGCAGACATGATTAGGTTTTGATTTGTCAATAAAATCACTAGGTTGTTTCATATAAATCGCTTCCTCCAAATTCCCATGGAGGAAGGCGTTATCCACATCAATTTGGTGTATAGGCCAGTTGAAAGAAGTAGCAATAGCAAGAACCAATCTGATTGTTGTGATTTTGACCACAGGGTTGTATATTTAAAAAAAAAATCAATTCACTGAGCTTGATTGAACCCTTGTGCAACCAATCTAGCTTTTCTTCTTTCAAAACTTCCATCTGCATGTTTTTTTTTGTTTTTAATATCCATTTGCATCCGAGGACATTCATCTGTGGGTGATAAGGGACAAGTTCCCAAGTGTTGGTTTGTTTAAAAACATCATATTCCTTCTATATGGCTTGTCTCCATTCAGGAAATTTCAAATCTATTGTAAAACTTGGTTGTTCTAGGATTGGGGTAGTAGATGTAGTGTTGAGCCAGGGAACTGTGCCATCAGTGTATAGTTTAGGCTTGAGGCTATGTGTCTGGGCACGAGTGATCATGTGATAGGTAGGGAGGAGGAGGTGGAGAGGGTAAATGGTCAGGAGATGGTTCAGGGGTTGTGTTGGGTTCAGATGTTGTGTTTGGGTCAGGTGTTGTGGTTTGTTCAGGTGGTGTGGTTAATTCAGAGGGTGTAATTGTGGGGGAGTGGTGATGTAGAGAGGAGGGAGATGATTTTGAGGAGGTAGAGGAGGGAGTTGCTGGTATGAGAACTTTGGTAGAGATGATACTGGACTCGGGAGGTTTAGGTTGGGAATCAGGGGTAATGTGGTGAAAGGGAAAGTGGGTTTCCAAGAATGAGACATCTCGTGAGATATATATCGTGTGTGTGGGGTTCATAGCAGATATAACCAGTGCTATTTGATGAATAACCAAGGAAAATACACTCTGTGGATCTGGGAGACAGTTTGTGAGTGTTATAGGGGCGAAGGTTAGGCCAGCAACTACAACCAAATACTCTGAGATGAGATAGAGAGGGAGGATGATGGTACAGCTTCTCATAAGGTGTGGCATTGTTTAGAGTTCTGGTGGGGAGTCTGTTCAGAAGGTAGACTGTAGTGGAAACTGCATAGGGCCAAAAGTGTAGGGGTAAATTGGCTTGGGATAAAAGACATAGGGATTTATCAACAACATGTTTGATCCTGGTTTCAGCTGACCCATTCTGTGGGTGTGAGTGGGGGCAAGTGAATCTGTGATTAATTCCATGAGTCTCAACAAACTTTTGAAAATTTTGAATTCTCCTCTATTATCTGTTTGTATAGCGGTGATGGTTTTTTTGAACTGATTAACAATGTAACTGTGAAAGTGGGTGAAAACTGTGATAGCATCAGACTTGTTTTTTAGAGGAAACAACCAAACATAGCAAGAGAAATCATCCACAATAAGTAGGAAATACTTATAGCCAGAAGGGGAAACACTGTGAGCAGGACCCCATAGATCTAGGAATAATAATTCAAAACTTTCCTTAGATCTAGATGAGCTAGAAAAATGAGGTAATGCATGCATTTTGCCTTGACAACAGGCAGTACATAGCTCCTGCTTTACATGAGTAGTGACAGGGAGCTGAAATTTATTTAGAGTATAGCTAGTAGTAGCAAAACTGGGGTGGCCAAGTCTCTGGTGCCATATCGGACTGAGAGCTGCAGTGGTGTAGTTCAGGGTAGGTGAGGGAGTTGTGGAAGATGGAAAAAGATAAACACCTTCCTTAGAAATTCCTCTGAGCAGAATCTCCTGAGTAGTGAGATCCTTCACAAGAAAGAAATCAGAATGGAATTCAAAAAATACTTTGTTATCTGAATAGAATTTACTGACAGAAATCAAATGTTTATGTAGTTGAGGAGAGTAGATAATATTTCTGAGAGAGATGGTGTGGGGAGAGGAAGTGAGACTACCATTCCCTTGAGCTTGAATAGGGATAGCAGATCCATCACCAAGAGATATTGTATTGTACCATTGTAGTCAGAACTGGAGAGGTTGAGTTTGGCAAAATCACCAGAAAAGTGATGTAATGCCGCGGTATCAGCTAGTCATTCAGGTGTAGTAACAGATGTGGTAGCATTAGTAGAAAAATTGGATGGGGGCCTTGGCTGGTAACTCTGGTTGAACCGATGATAGCATATAGAAGCATCATGGCCTCTTTTGCCACAGATCTGGCAAGAGAGTCTGTTATCTGGATGGCCTGCAAAAGTGGTATTGGGGGTAGATCTGGTAGTCTGGATGAAGGTTTGGGAAGAGGATCAACCTCTTCCTCTTTGTGACTGGTTTCTGCCTCTGGTGTCATTGGATCTGTTATTGTAGATCGGTTTGTTTTTGTTTTGAGATGAATTTGTCTATGTGGAGTTGAGGGTTATTTCGGATGGATCTGTTTTTTGGGAGAGCCATGCTTCAGTTGAAAGCATGAAGCCATAGATCTGGCTTGGGGTACAAGGGGATGATCTAGTGAGGATAGTAGAAACAAGAGGAGAGTAATCACTGGGTAAACCTTTGAGGATGTATGTTTGAAATTCTCTGTCAGTGACATTGTGTTGAGTAATGGACAGAGAATCAACCAAGGCTTTGGCACGGTTGAAATAAGTGGTGATGTTTTCTGTGCTTGTTTTTTTAATGGAAGCTGACTGAGAGTGAAGCTGACCAACTTGAGCATTAGTAGTAGCCTCAAAGGAGTCATGTAAGTATTGCCAAATCTGAGCAGAGGTAGAGAAATTTACCACTTGTCCTAGAATTCCGTCACTTAATGAGGTGAATAACACAGTAAGAACCAACTGATCTTGCTGTATCCACAATGTAGCTTCAGGATTAATGCCATCATCTACAAGCAGATCTGGACATGGATGACTGCCATCCACATATTTGTGCAGATCTGTGCCTTTGAGAAACGAGTAGGACTGCTTTCCAGATCCTGAAGTTAGATCCGGTAAATTTGATTAAATTTGCAGTGGTGGATAAGATTGACTGAGTTGTGGGTTTTGCAGGTTTTTCTGTGTGGCTATTTATCAAACACTTGGCGGATGATGACAGAGAGCCATTGTTGGGAGATTCTGGATCGGGAGTGAGATCGGCCATTGAAGAAGAAGCAGGAAAAAAAGGATGACTTACGCCATTGATATTGGCTCTGATACCATATAAAGATTTGTATAGGACGATAGTATATGAAAGGAGAATTACTGTTTCATTGATATATCTAATAGCTCAGGTGATACATGTATATATAGTAGTAAATAGAGTTCTAGAATGTACTGTAGAACAACGGTACTGGACTAATACTAGATACAAGTATTGGGCTGGTAACAATAAGTGGGTCGGAAGCCTGGACTATCTATTAAAGACAATGATAGAGGGGAACATTCGCTGGATGCTGAAGGATGGGAACCTAGTCTGCTTCTGGCTAGATCCTGGTGCGGGAGATTTCACCTTAAGTACAAATTTAACAAGCTATATCTTCTTAGCGAACAAAAATCAGCAAAGGTGGCGGAAGTGGGTTTTGGGACGGTGAAAGCTGGGTTTGGGACTTGACCTGGAGAAGACCCCTTTTCATCAACAAAATGGGGGAATCGAGTGACCTAACCCTTATGATAAATACCGCAATTCCGCATCCCTCTATTTCTTCAGATAGAATGCGCTGGAATCTATCAAATGATGGGAGCTACACTTGCAAATCCTTCTATAACAAAGTCCGTAGCGCTAGCCAGATTTCTCTCCCTGCCTGGGACTCTCTTCTTTGGAAAAAATTGCACCCCCTCCTCCCGCGCATGGAGCTCTTGGCATGGTTTTGTCTCCACAACACAAAAGACATTTTGTTTGGGAAAGGTTTGATATCTTTGAATCAACAATGGTGCGCTCTCTACAATAATGCCATAGAAACTGCTTCACATGTATTTCTCCACTGCCCTGTTTCGTTTAAACGTTGGGCAGCTCTCCTCAAGTGATGGGGTGTTTCAATAGTCCTTCCCTCCTCAGTGGATCATGCTTTTGAAGTTTGGTGTAACGTGAACATTCCCTCCCCGTCCAGAAAGACCAGGGCATCCACTTTCGTCCACTACATCTGGACGATTTGGTCAATCAGAAACATGAAGGTTTTTCAGGACAGATCCCCAGAGTGGCACCAGTCTTCCTTCACAATCAAGAAACAAGTTTAGGACTGGGAGCTGAGGAAAATTCTCCCGTATCGGCTTCCCTCAAAGTATTCTACAATAGAGAAAGTTTTGTTAGCTTATTTCATGTTTTTTAATATGAGCAAATTGTAGTCTACTAATCGCATTTATGTACTGGTTTTCTTCTTATTTCTAATTCATCTATATTCTAGTTCCCCAATTTTGCAAAACCATATCGGGATATTCACCACTAATTATAAAAAAATATGCATAAAAGAGCATGGTGTGTGAGATGAAGAACTTGATGTATGAGGAAGAAACTGTTGTGTATGTTACACAAGGATAGGTACTTGGGACGGAGATAGATCGGGGACGAGTACAAAGATGAAGAAATGCTATTTGTTAAAATATAGAGAAATGTGAAGGCCAAGACACATATATAAATATGATAATATTAATTTATTATTTAACAATAATACTATTAAAATAATTGCTAAAATCATCTTCTTAAATATGAATATGAATACAAATCTATTTTTAACTAATTAATATTGTTAAATATAACACTAAATAAAGAAGTTTTAGAATATATAGTATAGTCACATATCATATATGATATGTCCTTAATTTTAAATCCTACTACAATTAAGAAATATAGGTCATATTTAATAAATTAATATAATACTATTAGATATTATCAGACTTATAAAAATTGTTGCAATCATTACAATCTTCCGGGTGTTTCCTTTTTACTACATTTCTCTGACATTGGTGCATCACATAAATAGATAGAAGGAAAAAAAAGTGATTGTTAACAACTGAAATCAGAATTTTGTTTTTTCAAGATGAACCACGACGATCTTATCCGTCCCAGATGGAGATGAGTTGTCCATCAAGAAAGATCCGCCGCACATGTAGTCATCTTTGACTACATATACATGTAGTCAAGAATTTAAGTTTACAAAACATAGGGTTGTTTTTTGGTATCACACACAAATAAAACTAATGATGTATTTTCATCATGGAAATGGCGTATCAGAGATGCCAAATGTGATAAGTTGTGTATATCATATTTTTATACACATTTTGTGTGATTTAGTAAAAAGACCGGTGGTGCACAGGGGCGGAGCCAGATAAATTCCATGAGGGGTTGGTTTTTTAAACATAGTTAATTAATTTAATAAAAATATAAATTAATATATTAAATTAAAATTACTATATTAAATTAAAAATTAATATACTAATTAAATAATAATATTAAAATTCTAAGAAAAATATTCATTAACTATAAAAAGTGATATTAGGTAGGTAGATTTAATATATAAAGAAGTTATTCATTAGTACAATTAAATCATAGTCTATATACTTCTTTTTATCCAATGTGTGAGATGTTTTAGATTTTTTACAATTTTTGTTAAATGTGTAGCCTACACTATATGTCATTGCCTATAATAATTAATATAGAATAACAGTTCAAAACTATTAGCATTTTCTTAAACGTTTACTATAATATTTTTTTGGGTAAATCTCAATCAATTTGCAAAACTTATAGTAAAAAAACTAATCACTTGTATTTACAATAGGATCAAGTAGATCATTGTTAAGACTTATATAATAATCGATTTTGCTTTAAACTAAATTGCTAAAATAAAAATATTAAGAGTTTTTCATCCAATATACACTAAAAATTTTTATAATAAGAATTGAAAATAAGTATTACTTAGTAATAGCAGAAAAAATTAAGGGAAATTTCATAATATACCCGTGAGGTTTGAGCGAATTTTACGAGATACCCCTGAGGTTTCATTTTCACTATGAAATACCCTTAAGATTTCATTTTCTTTACGAGATAACCCTGAGGTTTCATTTTCATTATGAGATGCCCATAAGGTTTCAATTTTATTACATGATGCCCCTCCGTTCAACTTTTGATATATTAAAATTTTCATATACCTATTTTACCCTCGCACCATATCCTCAGGGGTTTCTGGCCAATTTTTTATAAATTTAAAAAAATAAACAAAATACACAAAAAAATTAAAGATCACATAAATTTTGAATTCAGTTTTAAAAAACGAATAAAAATTATAAAAACAAAAAAAATTTAAATCATAAATTACTAAAATAAATAAAAATACTAAACAATAAAAAATTTTGAATTCAGTTTAAAAAATGAATAAAATTTATAAAAATAAAAAGAATTAAAATCATAAATTACAAAAATAAATAAAAATGACTAAACAAAAAGAATTAAAATCATAATTTATTTGGAAAACATATATTGTTACATAATTTAAAAACTATTATAGCGGTGACTTAAAAAAAAGTTATAAAAATTACATTAAATATATTAAATAATTAAATAAATTTATAAATTATAAAAATTTATCAACAAATATATTATTTGATATCAACAATCAAATGAAAAAAGATCATATTTTATGGTTTTTAAGCTTTATTTTTTTTAATTTTAAATAATGATTTTTTCTATGTACTATATAATTGTTATTTTTAATACTCTTCATATTATTGTTATAACATTTTTACGATTTTAAGTCATCGCTACGTAACACTTTAATTTATACTTTCCAAAATAATTTAATTTTTATTATTTCGTCATTTCCATTTATTTATTTCTTTTTGATTGTTTTCATTTATTTAATTATATTCATTTTTAAAATTGATTTCAAAATTTATATTTTTTGTGTATTTTGTTTATTTTTAAAATTTATAAAAAAATTGATCATATACCTCTAAGGTTACGGTGCGAGGGTAAAATAGGGATATAAAAATATAATATATCAGAATTTGAACGGAGGGGCATTCCGTAAAAAAATTGAAACCCCAGGGGTATCTCGTAATGAAAATGAAACCTCAAGGGTATCTTGTAAATAAAATGAAACCTTAGGGAAATCTCATAGTGAAAATAAAACCCTCAGAGGTGAAATACCCCGAACTTAAATATGGTGATTAAGATTATTCTAATCCTTATTTAAGAGCCTAATAATGCCTAAGTAATATTGGTAAGGAAAAATAAATCCAAAAGAAATAAAGAAACGCTTAAAAAGCGAAAAACGCTAAATAAGCGTTAAATAACCATATGAGGTATGAGACCTCGGTTAGCGTATTATATGGATTCTTAAGGCTTAATAATGCCTAAATAATATAAGGGAACAACTCTCGAAGAAAACGGATCCAAATAATGTATTAAAACGCTAATAGAGCTTTAACGCACGTTTTTCGAGAAAACCCAAAAACGTGATTTTAAGTGGTCAAACGAACCCGTAAAAATTATAAGTCATTAAATAAATATTATTAAGCATTAATGGAAGCTTAATAACCAATAAAATCAAAGAAACGAGAAAATTCCGGAAAACGGCCCGGTTGGTGAATAGTATCAAAACCGGGTAAACTAACGAGCGTTTTCTGTAAAAGACGAAAAACGCTCCAGCTAGTAATACTGTGTGGGCTGATTTTAATCAGTCAAAAGCTCTCACACACACACACTAGCTAATTAAATAAGAGACCAAAAAGCAAAAAGTAATAAAGTAAAAAGCAAACCCCCACATTCTCTCACCTCACCTTTCTCTTTTCTCTTTCCCCCATTTCTCCTTCCCAGTCGATCTCTCCCTCCTCTCTCTGCTGGTTGGCGATTTTGGAAGCTCCCCACAACAACAATGGCTTCCCTCCTTCTCTTGCATGCTCCACCTTCATTTGAATTCCAAATGCAAAAATAATTGCATATTCTTACTCTCCTCATCATCCTCTACACTTCTCTCTTTTTGAAATCCAAAAATGAGGAAGTTCATTTTCGTGGGTATACCCCATTGGTGAAGAAAATAGCATCAATGTGTAGCTTGGAGTCCCCTCTCTCCATTAAGGTTAAAACCTACATGAAAAACTCATGTTTTCACCATCTCCTTTCATAACCGATTTTTACCCTTTGTAATGCCTTGTTTTCTCTCTCTCTCTTTTGAGCATAACTCCAACATTTCAATGGTGGTGGAATCACCTTCTTGAACCAAGGGCTAAAACCCCTCCTAAAAGCTTCAAAAGGTAAGCCCTAGAAATTTTGTTTAAAACATCTCAATGAATTAGCATTAATTTAAGGGTTAGTATGTTAATTGCACTTGTTTTGTGTGTATTGGGTGATGGGAATGGAGTTTGGCAACTCCATTCCCCATGTGACCGATTGTGCAAGAAAGAGAGAAGAGGAATAGAAAAGGAAGGAGAAAATAAGAGCTTTAAGGTAAGAGCTCTCTCTCTCTCAATGCCATATTTTAATGCATTAGAGTAATGGGAATGGGTAAACAAATAAAAGAACCTAAACTATTGTATTAGTATTGAAGTTTATGAAGTTTGAGTATTTGGGAACTAGTAAGTGAATTGTAGGCCTTAGAGCCAAGTAGATTGTATATGAGTATTGGTATTCATGTTTGATGGAGTATTGATGTATTGAGATGGATTTATATATCCTTGTGTGCTGGTAGGACCCTTGTATGGGTGTGGCTAGATTAGGAATGAATTTGATGAAAAAGTGTGTATGTGGAGAAGTTAGAATTGTAGGTAAACTATGGCAAATTTTAGTAGAAAATGTGCATTTAAGAATGACTTGGTGAATGGGAGAACCAAGGGGTGTATTGGGTTTAGTAGAGATATTTAGTAACCATGGAATAGTAGTTGTAGTATGAGAAATAAGAAGGTAAAAATCTGTAGCAAGAGTTGTTGAAAGGTATTGGAGAAACTAGGAGAACTTGTGTGAAATACCCCAAACTTATTAAATATGGATTAAATATTTAATCACATTAATTAAGGCCTAAACATGCCTTAAAAGTCAACTGAGATCAACAACGGTCAACACAAAACAAGATGTTGCACCCTTTGACTGTTAAGGGTAAATAAATACCCAAATGAACTTCTTAAGACCTAAAAATTTGTCCTAAGTATATTAACATAATATTAAACATATTATAACCGTTGGACAACACTCCAACACAAAGAAAAAGCATTACATGCTTCAAGGTCAAAAAGGGCAAAAAGGTGCTCTAGGAAAACCTTAAAAATCAAATGACCTCTAAATGATATAAAATTGAATACCATGATCAAGTATCATGTAAGGAACACAACAAAACCGTTGTCAAAGGAAACAGAGCCCAAACACCTTGCGACCAAAATGTGCACTAAAACTCCTTAAAGCACGTTTTTGTGTAATCGCCTTTTAAATTGGGTTTTAAATGGGCTAAAAGGTTATAATTACCTTTAAATATAATAAATATAATATTAGGAATTTAATTCCAAAATTTACGAATTTTTACAAATTTAATATTAAAATATTAATAAAACCCTAATGTGGGGCCCGTTTGGGTCAACATTGACTAAGTTGGTCAATGTTGACCATTGACCACGAAATGGCCATATGATAACAGATAATTAAGTCTCTTAACAGACCAAGGGACAAGAGACATTGACAATTAATATATGCCCTTACTTTTGCATAAATAATAAATAAAGACAAACTTACCTTATAAAACAAAAAAAGTGGGCTCCACTTACCTTACCCATGTGAGCCAACTGAATTGGAGCCTCCACTTGCTCCTCTTCCTCCTTGCATTTAGGTGCTCCAAGCTGGTACAAGACAAGAATGCTTAGTCACCTTACAATAAATGAACTAAGTAACATTATAACTCCATTTCAATCAAAATTTGAATCAAACACTACCCTACCTTCCTTATCTTGGACGGCTGCTCCTCCTCTTGTCTCCACTGATTGAGCTCCAATTATCCAACCCCAATCAGACTTGATGAGTCATCAAAGCAAGGAAATCATAAAAAAATGCAAAAAGGTGCTTTAAGGCAATATTAGGTCTTTCCCCTTCATTCTTCTCTTCAGCCGAGGTTTCTCTGTCCTTGAGCTCCCTTTGGCTCCTCTCCACCGTAGGTAAGAGTTTCCAAGCACCATTGATGAGGTTTCAAGCTCTAGGTAAGCTCTTAAGGCATAAAATGCCCATTTTCTTCATCTTTCCTTCCTTTTTCGATTGATCTACACTCCAACCTTTTCTATACATCTATGTAGAGTGATTTGAGGTTAGAGGAAGTGTTGGTTTCGTACATAACCAGATCTAAGGAGGAAGTTCAAGTCTTGACCATTTAAGGTAAAAATGTGCTTTAAGCTCATAACTTTTGATTCCCTTCAAGTTCGGCTGTGAAACTTTGGTCATAGCCTCACCTTCTTCTCCTTTTCATGTGGAATCTGTTGGTTAGCCATTTGGAGCAAAGGTGGCCGAGGTCCAAAGGAAATACCCTCTTTTAAGGCATTTTTCCAAGGTAAAACCTAATAACAAGGTAGTTTGTTGAGATCTAGCTATTTCCTATGTCAATATGGTGGATCTAACACCTTGTGGTGTTTTGATTCAGGCCAAACCATCTTGAACTCTCCTTGCATTCTTAAGGTGATTTTTGCCTTAAATCTTACATTAAATTACTTCTTATGGTTAGATCTTGCTTGGAGACTAACTAGGCCTTGTTCTCTGTTTGAAAACATGTAAAACAAGCTGTGGATAATTTCTACTTAAGGTGGCCGAACCAAACAAGGTTCTATCTAGGTTAAATCAAGGTATAAATTACTTAAAACCTTAACTTGTTACATTAATACAAGTTTAAGCTATTCCTAATTAATTGCCATGAGTGAAGAGGTGAAATAAGGTCTTGTTTGACCTTAAAATGTTTAAGGAATGGTTTAATAAATTTTATAACTAATTAAACAAGCATAAGTGTCAAATTTAAGACATTATGTGGAAGTTTGGTAATTAAACAAAGAATCTATGGTGAGGCCGAAATTTATATGTATTTTGGGACATTTATGTGTAATTTATTTTGTGAGCAAATGTTTGTAATAAGGCCATGTTTTTAGGCCATTTTATTTATGCATTTACAAGTTTTTATTTAAGTTTAGGTGATATTCTGTTATTACCGAAAAGAAGTGGGTCTTAGATGTAATTAATTAAATTTGGGGGCTTTAGAATATAAGGCCGAATTAGAGTTAAAAAAGGAGTTAAAATAAAGCTTATAAGATTTTATAAAGTTTTGGGGTTAAATGGTGAATTTTAGAAAGTTTGGGTACTAAACCGTAATTATAAGGAATTGGTGGTCAAGGAAATATTAAGGTGGTCAACCGTGACCATATGCTAGGTTTTGACCAAATTAGATAAGTTAAATAACTTATTTAAGGTTGTATAATAAGATAAGAATCTTATGGTAATTTTTTTTAACATATGTGGTGAATATGTTATTACCGAAAACTAAGGGTGTAAATGGTATTTTAAACACCCATGGGCTATTAGGAATTTTTAGGAATTTATTTGGTGGATTTTGGAATTTAAAATGAACTATATATGTATAATATAGTTATTATGTCATTATGACACTTTGGAGAAAAATAGATGGTGGAATGGTAAATACCAAAAGTATATGGGTTAATAAGGATATTTATAACCCTTTGGTGGAATTTGGTGATTTTTTAGAATTATTAAGAGAATTAATTAAGATATGTGTAAAAATATGGTTTTAATGATATGGAAGAACTATATGTTATAAATAGGGCCAAATGACAATTATAGAATAGCATAAGGGCTGTTCGGAATTTACAAAAAAATACCATAGGTTATACTCTTTTATAAGTTAGAAATGTTATATTAAATGGATATATAACATGGTAAAAAGAAAGGGGTGATTTTGTAAATAAGGAACTATGGTTTATGGAAAAGAACAGATTTTCTTATGGTGCCTAAGAGGCAATATAAATAGTTTTGTATAAAGACTATAGGTTATAAGTTAAAGGGAATAAAATATCACATAGTATGGTATTAGTATATGGTATAACATTACATAAAGTTTATGTGGTCAAAACGGAATTTAAATTAAGTTAAGGGCTATACTGAGTTTAATAAGAGTTGGGAGATGAATTTTAGACTAAGGTCTATAATGTTATAAATGTTATGACAATGATATGGTTTAGATGGAATTAATATAAGGAAGGTACTCACATAAAATAATGTGACAAACTATAAATAAATGAGATTTATAAACTAAGGTGTTTATGGAATAAACCTTAGGAGTTGTAATTATACAACATAAGATGTTACATGATATTAGGATAATAATCTTAATATAAGTTGTATAATATAATACAACTAATGGGAATAATCATCCAAAAAAGATAAAATGTAACATAAAATACAAGAGTTTATGAACTCATGGGAATTACCTACGTGGTAATATATACATACACAAGGATAATGTATATAAGGTGGATATGTCTTTTGGTTGGAAACCATATGATTTAATGGTGGTGATTATTTAAAAAAATGTATATAGTCATGAACTATAAGTTATGAGTTTTGGATACAATACAAAAAATAATATATACTACAATCATGCATGAATACATGCAACTATAGGTTACGTACCTAAACTAGATGTAGATAAGATTAAAGAAATATAAGGAATTAAACTTAACAGTTGAAATAGTTTGACGTACGCGTTTTAAGTAACAAACCGACTGTTTTAGAGAAACCCGTAACGAACAACTGTAGAAAACAGGGGTGAACTGTCGGGGTTACTTATTATTCGAGATACCGATGTAGTTAGTCATGGAGACTGACTTATAGTTTATTACCGTTTAGATTGTACCTCTGACAAGACGCTCGACGAGCTAGCGGACTACACAGCATATGATCTTGCTGATTCATACTCCACCGTAATACAATCAGGGTGAACTGTATGTAAAGGGGTTTGATCCGAGTTGTCCTAAGGTTGCTCCTTGGGCTTGGATTTGGTTGATATAACTTGTATGTTGTTATTGTCTCTGGTTGTCTCTGAGGGCTTCCTCAGTTCAGACTTTTGTGTGATCTGTGATAAGATTGTTTGTCTGAATGTGATAATTAATATGCATGAACTGTATATTTATAGCTTGCTTATTATTTACTGTTGTTGAGTTAACAGTATTGGTTCGTATATATGAACCTAATATATAAACGAACTAGCGGCTATGGTGCTATCTTATATGAAATATAAGAACGTAAATAAAACGTTGTAGCACTATGATAATAACATATACATATTATCTGAGACTTTTATACAGAGCATTGGCCTTTCTATACGCCGCTCTTGTATCTAACACTGGGTCCCCGAGTTTACAAACTCCGGATTGGACTAATGACCTTAGTCTGCTGTGTTAGAAAATTTGGTAATGCGATGCGATGGTATAATTAATTAATTAATGGAATGGAAGTAAAGCCAAGAGGATGTGGCTCTTGGTGCGCGCTGTGATCACAAAAACGATACCAGGATGTCCGCGTACGGGTCCGTAAGTATCAAGAAAATTTCCCGTGAGCTAGAATGGCTCGTTGGTCGGAGACTCTACCGTTGGAGTGGCTACTGCCGTGGGTGACCCGCCATAATATATGGGTAACTAGAGACATGTCGTTTTAACGAGACATTGTCACTAGGTATAACTGAACTAAAACAATTGAGACTTATACAGTGGCGAACAATACCATGGACGAGACTTAATACTTGTTTATTATTCTCATTGTTTCGCTTTGTTGTTCATTGGTTACTTGTGGTTATTTTATTGTGTGTTGATGGATGGATGGAGCCTACAAGGCTAAGGTAAACTAAATATGAAAACTGTACGCTACGGCGAATGTACATTGTACATTATATTGTTATTACTCGATACGTTCGATATATAAATGTTGTATGGAATATTAAATGAATGTTTGGATTGGATGGATGGTTAAATGTTTATGGATATCTGGATGGTTGATTATGTATATTATACATTTATGCTTCAGTTTTGATTATAACTGTAAAGGAAAAGCATGAAACCAATCTAATAATAAGATGGTTAAATGACAAGTGACCATTAGGGTCCAGGCCCGGCATATCTCAGCGTCTATCGCTGATACTACACCATTACAGGTTGTTGATCATTGTCGGAGCTGAAGAGCAGGTACAGAGTAATTGGAGTTTTGCTTTTGCTACTACACATGGAGATGTTGTGTAGCACTGAGGATGGTGAATTGAATATGGTGAGGTTGTGTATATTCAGGTTTGGGTAGACGCTCACTTGTCGATGTTTATGATTTATGGATTTAGTATGATGTATAGGAGTTTCTCGTTATCACTACGGTTAGCAGTTTATTTGTATTGGAAGTTGGATGTAGTTTGGCTGCGTTTGCTCGCATGGGCGAGTAACGGCCGGTGACCTGTTGGGGCAAAACAGTGGTGAGACTACTCTGCTAACTATGGGCAGTGAACCCAATCATTGTAGTACAACAAGGTCGTATCCACAGGGACTTCGTAACTATCTAGCTAATTATCAATTTAGTAACTGTGCAGAAATATATACAAAGGTGCATACATGTAAACTGGGGTTTTTGGGATTTTAGTTGATAGATGGAAAAAAAGGAAAGCAGTAAAACTAGACTAACTATCTAGGATAGGTGTAGCTCGGGATGGTTATTTGCACCCGTCCTCCCCTTACTACCAATTGTCGAACCTCGAACTCATGGCTAAACAACGGGAACGCTAAACTGACTAATAGCCTAATCAAGGTCTACTAATCCTAACCAACGGAATGGAACCTGGTGGATCTTCCAAGTCCCTAGTCAATTGATGGCATTAAGCATAAATTCCCCTAAGTTGCAGTGTAGTCTAATCTCGAAATCCTCGATATTAGAATGCATTGATTCAGTCCTCACGGTCTAGATTTCTATCTCAGAATCACATGTTGACAGAAATCCACATAATGCTCAACTAATCGGTAGGCCAAACCAACCAGTTTAACACATAGTGCTAATTAATCAACAACCTAGAATCTATCTCAGAATCTCATTTCAACAAATTCAAGGCAAACCAACCAATTTCACACAAAGATAACAAATTGGGCAAAACCCTCAACAGATCCCCAAATCCTGGGTGACAAGTTCAAGAGCCACAAATACACAATTATTATCAGTATTCAGCACAAGAACTGAAATAAAATCATAAACGAGTTCAAGAATCAACAATGGAGTTTAGGGATTTTGGGGCAAAATCCCCAAATCCCAAGCTACAAGGAGTCTAAACAACCATTAGAGAGTAAAGAAGGGAGAGAGAGTAAGAAATGGCCATTAATGGAGCTTGGGAGCTTCAATGGAGGTGGGTCTTCCTCCTCTCCTTCTTCTCTTCTTCTTCTTCCTCTTTTCCCCTTCTTTTTCTTCCTTTTGCGTCGTTTTTCGTCTGGGTTGCGACTCCCCCTTCTCTCTCTTTTTCTGCGTTTAAAATCTCAAATCTGGGCATTTTTTGCGACCGACCGACCCACCCTGGGTCGGTCCCGTGGGTCGGTCGAGTCCCGAAGCAATTTCGGGGCCGAAAACGCGTTTTTAAGTCCGACCGACCCACCCATGGGTCGGTCGGTGGGTCGGTCCTATAGGCAGGCTAACTTCAAAATGTTGTATCTTCTTCGTTCTAGCTCCGATTTTGAATCCGTTTGCGCCCACGCGTTTGTCTCTTCATCTACTTTACTCCTATCTTGGTTATTCCTCCTGTTTAAACAATAAATGTGTAAGACACCAATGAAACATAAAACTAGAGGAAAACAAGCTAGAGTGGAGAAATGAGCATGAAAAGTGTTGATTAAACATATGAAATACTCCCCTAAAACATGCTCATTTAGACACTCATCACACCCCCACACTTACCTTTTTGCTTGTCCTCAAGCAAAACCAAGCACCCATGCAAGTAAGGAATGCTCAAGACTAACAAACACAACATGAATTGTAGGATAAAAGAAGAAGCAAAAAGTGATTAAAACCTTTGAGGAGTGTGAACCATCTCTTAGTGGTGGCATGGGTGTGCTTAGGGCAAAACAAAATCTAGAGTTTCGGGGTATGATCCGAAGTGCTTCAAAGTTCTAAAGATTAGGTGACTTGGAGAGCTTTTACCATGTCCAACTTCTCTCAAGAATGGGCATTGAGAAGAAAACAAAAGGAAAAATAGATTTATGCAATTGTTTCACTTTTGCATAAGAGATGAGAAGATAAAATTTTGGCATCATGCCTTTGCATTTAAGAACACTCAACTCTCATTGTTGGTTAACAATGGCGTCTCACAAGTCCCTTGATGGATTTTCACAAAGAAGCACCCCTTAGCAATCCCTAAGAAAGAAGACAGAAGGAACCCCAAAGCAATAAAAATCCAACCATACAAGATCACTTGGCCACACCGCATGTAAAATGCTCCTCAAAAGCAATCAAAATGAAAAATTTAGCATTTATCCCACAATTCATAACAGTATTTGTTCTTAATGAGAACAACTCACGACACAAGGATCCAAGTTTTTTATTTTGGACAATCGCAAGATAAGCATGAAGTATTAAGCATTT
This sequence comes from Limonium bicolor, assembly GCA_023374045.1. Classification (NCBI taxonomy): domain Eukaryota; kingdom Viridiplantae; phylum Streptophyta; class Magnoliopsida; order Caryophyllales; family Plumbaginaceae; genus Limonium; species Limonium bicolor. The sequence continues at coordinate 79,996,822 of CM041780.1, read as the reverse complement.
AAGCACACAATTCACCGAAAAGGTCACTCCCCTACACTTAAATTGAACAATGTCCCCATTGTTCACCAATCAAAACCGGGGAAGGTTCCAGAAGACCTTTGCGGGAAGCAGACAAAAGGAAAATCACACGGGACACAAACAAACAGTATAGCGCAGAAGCTATCCCCAAATTTGCAGATTCAAAATTAGAGAAGAGAGAACGAAAACTAAAAGGAACTAGTACTCCCCTGAGATTGCTATTGCTATCAGTTTGTAGAACTCCCTCACACTTGAGCTTCAGCCTCAAGTAACGTAGCTTGGTTGCGGTGTGGACTTGAAGTTGCACCTGCATAAAACACTAGAAGCAACCAAACTACAACTGGAGTTAAGGGTTAGCAAAAACAAAACCAAAGGAGAACGAAAACAAAAACAGGAAATAAAAATAGTGGAGTCGTTGTGGGCAAATATTAAAGGAAGGGTGAAACGAGTACGCCCCGATAAGATGCGGATGGAAGATAGGGTGCCCGCACAATTACTAGTGGGAGGGGTCGTTGAGGTGCTACCTTCAATCGTTGGAGATGAAGGTCCTCTTGGAAAATTTCGCCAGAGGTTCCTTTGTAAATGTTCCTAATTCCATCCCTTTTTCAGAGGGGCTGACCTGTTTCCAAAATATTCACAACACAGACGCCACCAATTGGGCGTAAAAGGGCAAGTCCAAAGAATGCCAAAATAGCCCATTATGGAAAATAATGCAAAATCTAAACTAACAGAATTTAAAAGACAAGATACGAAATGAAATCCGGGTTGCCTCCCGGTAAGCGGCCCTTCTTTAAGGTCTTTGGCTAGACCATACCACCGTGAAGTCATCCAGGATCGAATATGAACGTTGAAGTCGGCTTCAACGGGTGGGTTGGGCGGGCATCATCTAGCAATGAAGAACGACCCGGATCAAAAGGAAATGTGGCCTCAACACTTAGGATGTGAAAGTGTAAACTCCACTGATCGTTCATCAGGTGGAAGTGTTGAGGTGGGTGATCCTTGGTACGAGGATCAAACTGTGGTGGAGCCTCCTCTTCAAATTCAAGGATGTAAACATCCTTATCTTCAGTGAGCGGTGCAGGGAGAACTCCGGAGCGGACTTTGTCTTCAATCTTTGGTCCCGGATCAAATGGGAAGGTGGCCTCCACACTTAGCGGGTGTACGTTGAGCTTCCACCCAACTTCATTAGTGCACGGGTGGGGGCCTTGATCCTTCAAGTGAAGATCAAAGTTTGATGGCTCCTCCTCCTCCTCAAATTCGAGGATGTAAATGTCCTCAACTTCTTGGTGAGGCTCATGGGAAGAGCCTTGATGAAAATCAACTTCAGAGGGAGGTGGCACCTTGAAGTTGATTATAGCACTCTCCTCTGATGGCTCGGAGGGAGGCGGCATCTCCTCCTCCTCAAGGTTGAGGATGTGTCCATCCTCATCTTCTGGGTGGAGCACAGAGAAGGAGGGGAAATAACGGTAGTTGACTTCAGAGGGAGGAGACTCCATGAAGTCAAGGTGGAAGCGGTCCTCTGATGGCTTGTCTTCGAACTCAGGAAGATGGTTGAATGACGTTTTCTCAGGTTCGAACGGGGGAGGTGATAGAGAGCAACTCAAGTCCTCAGTAAGGTGATCCACTTTATGAACCATTTCGCTCTCCGGTTGCTGCGATGCAAGGTTTAGTAGACCTTCCATCATCGCGTTCATCTCTACTAATTTGGAATAGAGCTTCAGTTGGTTCATGTCGAGGTCTTTTTCCTTAGTCTGATGCTCCACTTCATGGACCATTTCACTCTCTGGTTGTTGCTCCCTTCGAGCTAGTGTAATGAGCTGGTTCATGTCGATGGTGTTCATTCTAGCACTAAGATCCTCCAGAGTGGGTGAATCTACCCTTGCCGTGATCTCAGAACAATAAGCACTCTTCTGGTCTCCTCCACTCTCTTGGCACCTGATCCATCGACTGATGTCTTGTTCAGTGGGGTTTGGATTGACAGATAAGAACCGGTTATCCATGAGAGTCTCCGATCTTGAGATTAGATCCTCACAAGGAGGGCACATATGAAAGGATCCACACCCTTGACAATCAATGTATTGGTCGTAGGTTGCTCCAGAGGTGTAGCCGTAACAATCTTCTGCTTGATCATCAAGACCATCCATCAGAGATAGGTTCCTAAAAAAAAGTAACACAAATTTATACACAAACGGGGGAAATAAAGGAAATGAAAAATATGCACAGAAACTAAACAGATAATAAACAGATAGTTGGACCGAAGTCCCCGGCAACGGCGCCAAAAACTTGTTGGGCAAAACAGTGGTGAGACTACTCTGCTAACTATGGGCAGTGAACCCAATCATTGTAGTACAACAAGGTCGTATCCACAGGGACTTCGTAACTATCTAGCTAATTATCAATTTAGTAACTGTGCAGAAATATATACAAAGGTGCATACATGTAAACTGGGGTTTTTGGGATTTTAGTTGATAGATGGAAAATAAAGGAAAGCAGTAAAACTAGACTAACTATCTAGGATAGGTGTAGCTCGGGATGGTTATTTGCACCCGTCCTCCCCTTACTACCAATTGTCGAACCTCGAACTCATGGCTAAACAACGGGAACGCTAAACTGACTAATAGCCTAATCAAGGTCTACTAATCCTAACCAACGGAATGGAACCTGGTGGATCTTCCAAGTCCCTAGTCAATTGATGGCATTAAGCATAAATTCCCCTAAGTTGCAGTGTAGTCTAATCTCGAAATCCTCGATATTAGAATGCATTGATTCAGTCCTCACGGTCTAGATTTCTATCTCAGAATCACATGTTGACAGAAATCCACAAATGCTCAACTAATCGGTAGGCCAAACCAACCAGTTTAACACATAGTGCTAATTAATCAACAACCTAGAATCTATCTCAGAATCTCATTTCAACAAATTCAAGGCAAACCAACCAATTTCACACAAAGATAACAAATTGGGCAAAACCCTCAACAGATCCCCAAATCCTGGGTGACAAGTTCAAGAGCCACAAATACACAATTATTATCAGTATTCAGCACAAGAACTGAAATAAAATCATAAACGAGTTCAAGAATCAACAATGGAGTTTAGGGATTTTGGGGCAAAATCCCCAAATCCCAAGCTACAAGGAGTCTAAACAACCATTAGAGAGTAAAGAAGGGAGAGAGAGTAAGAAATGGCCATTAATGGAGCTTGGGAGCTTCAATGGAGGTGGGTCTTCCTCCTCTCCTTCTTCTCTTCTTCTTCTTCCTCTTTTCCCCTTCTTTTTCTTCCTTTTGCGTCGTTTTTCGTCTGGGTTGCGACTCCCCCTCTTCTCTCTCTCTTTTCTTTTGCGTTTAAAATCTCAAATCTGGGCATTTTTTGCGACCGACCGACCCACCCTGGGTCGGTCCCGTGGGTCGGTCGAGTCCCGAAGCAATTTCGGGGCCGAAAACGCGTTTTTAAGTCCGACCGACCCACCCATGGGTCGGTCGGTGGGTCGGTCCTATAGGCAGGCTAACTTCAAAATGTTGTATCTTCTTCGTTCTAGCTCCGATTTTGAATCCGTTTGCGCCCACGCGTTTGTCTCTTCATCTACTTTACTCCTATCTTGGTTATTCCTCCTGTTTAAAAAAAATGTGTAAGACACCAATGAAACATAAAACTAGAGGAAAACAAGCTAGAGTGGAGAAATGAGCATGAAAAGTGTTGATTAAACATATGAAATACTCCCCTAAAACATGCTCATTTAGACACTCAT
>CM041780.1:79960100-79992559 GCA_023374045.1 Limonium bicolor | reverse complement strand
TGACTTTTCCATTTCTTCAAAATCTTCCTTGAATGAACTGCGGTTACCAATTAACCATTTGAAAATCCTTCTCCCACCAAGTCTCCAGGATATTTCCTGGTTTTGGTCACCATAGCCATCTCAGATTACCCTGATTGAAACAATCCCAGTTCTGCAAACAAGAGAGCAGTTTTAAACTGACGCTCACATACCCTAACCATACATTCTGACTACCAAGCATACTAAATTTCTCCAACCCGATTGCTAAATAGTGACAATCATCAGCTTCACAAAGAATAGCACTGTCTCAAATTAAACCTCACTTACATTACATAAGGAGTTCACATGAAGCGGCAGCAACAGGCTAATGAGATGACCATAATATCAAAACACCTTAACTGGAGAAGAAGTTAAAAAACCAATCGGCAAGCTCTTACTCAATTGATAAAACTAATTAAGCATTCTCAAAAAACAGGATAATCAAAACTGCTAAATCAAGAGACGCCCGCAAAAAATAAAGTTATCCAGCAGAAACCGTTTCACAGTATCTATAGACCTAATCAGCAAAATTCAAGCAAGGAAGGGAACCATTGAGCTAACACCTTAAAGCAGAGACCTTATCCTGTGAGCAGATAACGAAGGCGGAATTTTTTTGCCCGGGTTAAAAAGTATCAAGACGCAGCTCGGATCATGATCAAAAAAAAAAAGACGCAGCTCGGATCAGAAGCAAGGTATAGGTGCTGAAAAAAGAAACACTTCGTGGATTGTGCGAATCCCAACGGTGGGTGGAATTGACAGAGAAGCGAAAACAGTGAACGTACTTGTTAGTAGTTGGAGGCTTGGAGCTTGGAGGAAAAAAAAGGCGCGAAAGGGGTCAGACTACGGAATTTCTTTGTACTGTTGGGGCTCAAACGTGAGAAAAGTTTTTTTTTTGGAAATTTCAGATATATCAGTGGTAGAGCTGATCAACATTGACCGACGGGTTGCCAATACAGTCTGATGGACATAAACCCGAAAGTCCGTTTAAAAAAATTTAAGGCGGGGGGTATCATAATGAATTAGGCCCAATGAAAAATTGACCAGATTTCGGCAAAATTTTAGGCTCGCAACTAAGCCGAGCTCGGTCTGTCCGCCCGGTTTATCATCTTATGTAGTTTTATAAATAATATTATCTCCCTCTTGTTCTCAATATATGATTATTTGGGTTCTTTCACTATTCAAAATATAACGTTTCTAGTTTTTTGTCATCTCTTTTCATTCTATCTCTCATCTTTTATTTCACAACTCTACTTTTCAAATTATTTCAATTCTCAATGCAAAAATTAAGGGCAAAATAGTCTAACTTTTTCGTCTTTATCTTGTGTCTATAGCTAGAAAATCAAGTATTGATAACAAAAGGGAGTATATATTTAATTTAACTTCATATAATATCTTTTACTATTTATTTAAATATTATATACTATATTAATACTACTACAACATATATACATATTATAAATAATATATAGTATATTATACATAATCTATATATTTTTTCAAAAAATTAATAACAATATTAAAAATTATAAATCGGGTCAGGCGGGCCGGGCAATGGCAACAATCAAAATAATTCGGGTCTATCCGGCCCGAAAAAATTAAAACCTGGCTTGGATAAATATTTAGGCCCATTCAGGCCTAAAATTTAATGTTGGCCCGTCCCGAACCCGACGCCCACCCGTTTTGATCAGCTCTGGGCCCGGTAATTTGAGTGAATTTTACGAGATACCCCCGAGGTTTCATTTTCATTACATATACCTTTGAGGTTTCATTTCTTTATGATATTACCCCTGGTTTCATTTTCAATATGATATACCCCTGAAGTTTCAATTTTATTACGAGATACCCTCAGTCAGATTCTGATATATAATATAATATTTTAAGATATATAGTCAAAGTTTTGTTGGAATTGAAACTTAAATAAAATGCTCAAAAAATTAAATTTCATGTAAAATTTGAAATTAATATTATAAATGAGTATAATTAAATAAACAAAAACAAAAAAAATTTATGAATGAAAATGAAAAAATTAAATTAAATTATGGGAAATTTCATGATATACCCCCGAGGTTTGAGTGAATTTACGAGATACCCCTGAGGTTTCATTTTCATTACGAGATACCCCCGAGGTTTCATTTTTTTATGAATACCCCTGAGGTTTCATTTTCATTACGATATACCCTAAGGTTTCAATTTTATTACGAGATGCCCCTCAGTTCAGATTCTAATATATTATATTTTTCATATCCTCATTTTACCCTCACCCCATATGCCCCGCAACATGGATTATAGTCAAATTTTTAAAAAATTTAAAAATATGAACAAAATGCACAAAAAAATTAAAGATCAATTTAAATTTAATTCAATTTAAAAACAAAATAAAAGTTAAAAATAAATAAAAATTAAAGTCTTAAAAAGTTTAAAATAAATAGAAATGACCAAACAAAAAAAAATAATCTATTTAAAAACTTATATTGTTACATAATTTAAAAACTATATATAGCAATTATATTTAAAGAGCAAAAAAATAATTTTTATACTTTATTTTTCTATTTAAAATATGATTTTTTTCTATGTACTATATGAATTATTGGCTTTATATTCTTCATATTATTGTTATACTTTTTACAATATTAATACATATCGTAACTCCTTAACAAGTTATGTTTATTTTTCAAAATAATTTACTTTTTATTTTTTAGTCATTTCTATCTATTTTTATGTTTATTTAATTATATTTATTTTTTAATATTGATTTCAAATTTTATATGAAATTTAATTTATATGAGCATTTTATTTAAGTTTCAAATTCAAACAAAACTTTGACCATATATCCCTTAGATTATTGCGGGGATATGATTTTGAGCCACGCTATAATAGTTTTTAAATTATGTAACAATATAAGTTTTTTAAATAGATATTTTTTTGTTGGTTAGTCATTTCTATTTATTTTAAACCTTTCATGATTGTAATTTTTTAATTTGTTTTATACTTTTTTTATGTTTTTTAAATTGAAATAAAATTTTAATTGATCTTTAATTTTTATGTTCATTTTGTTCATATTTTAAATTTTTAAAAAATTTGACCATAAATCCATGTTGCGGGGCATATGGGGTGAGGGTAAAATGAGGATATGAAGAATATAATATATTAGAATCTGAACTGAGGGGCATCTCGTAAAAAAATTGAAACCTCAGGGGTATATCGTAATGAAAATGAAACCTCAGGGGTATATCGTAAAAAAATGAAACCTCGGGGGTATCTCGTAAAATTCGCTCAAACTCGGGGGTATATCGTGAAAATTTCCCTAAAAAATTAGAATCATGAAAGGTTTAAAATAATAGAAATGACTAACCAACAAAAAAATAATCTATTAAAAAACTTATATTGTACATAATTTAAAAACTATATCAGCGGTGGCTCAAAATCATATGCCCGCAATAATCTAAGGGATATATGGTCAAAGTTTTGTTTGAATTTGAAACTTAAATAAAATGCTCATATAAATTAAATTTCATATAAAATTGAAATCAATATTAAAAAATAAATATAATTAATAAACATAAAAAAATAGATAGAAATGACTAAAAATAAAAAGTAAATTATTTTGAAAAATAAACATAACTTGTTAAGGAGTTACGATATGTATTAATATTGTAAAAAGTATAACATAATATGAAGATATTAAAAGCAATAATTTCATATAGTACATAGAAAAATCTTATTTTAAATTAGAAAAATAAAGTATAAAAATATTTTTTGTTCTTTAAATATAATTGCTATAATAGTTTTTAAATTATGTAACAATATAAGTTTTTAATAGATATTTATTTTTTTGTTGTTTGGTCATTCTATTTATTTAAACTTTTTAAGACTTAATTTTTATTTATTTTTATACTTTTATTTTTGTTTTTAAAATTGAATTAAAATTTAAATTGATCTTTAATTTTTTTGTGCATTTTGTTCATATTTTAAATTTTTTAAAAATTTGACCATAAAATCCATGTTGCGGGGCATATGGGGTGAGGGTAAAATGAGGATATGAAAAATATATATATTAGAATCTGAACTGAGGGGCATCTCGTAATAAATTGAAACCTTAGGGGTATATCGTAATGAAAATGAAACCTCAGGGGTATATCGTAAAATTCACTCAAACCTCGGGGGTATATCATGAAATTTCCCTTAAATTATTTTGAAAATAATTAAACTTATTAAGGGTACCTATATATTTGTTAATAAACTCTTACTATTATTAACAAAACTATTTAATAGTTTCTTGTATTTAATATAATTGTTATAAAAAGTTACCATTTTAATTCACCCTAATCGTCTTTAAATTATGTAACAATATATGTTTTCTAAATAGATTATTTTTTGTTTTTTAGTCATTTATTTATTTTAAAATTTTTATCATTCTAATTTTTTATACTTTTATTTATGTTTTTTAAATTGATCTTAATTTTTATGTACATTTGTTCACATTTTAAATTTTTTAAAAAACTGACTATAAATCTGTGAGGTTATTGCGGGTATATGGTGCGAGGGTAAAATTAGGATATGAAAAATATAATATGATAATCTGAATTGAGGGACATCTCGTAATAAAATTTAACCCTCAGGGGTATATTGTAATGAAAATGAAACCTCAGGGGTATATCGTAAAAAAAATGAAACCTCGGGAGTATTCATAATGAAAATGAAACCTCAATCGTAAAATTCGTTGAAACCTGGGGTATTCATGAAATTTCCCTTTTTTATGTATTCATGGCCGCATAGGCTATTCTGTGTCTGTCCCGTCGATGGTCATATCGACTATGAATTTGATATATTAAAAGTCACAAAATTTTAAATGATCGTTTAAATATAAGTCTAAAATAACATAAATTCATATATCATAAGTTCAATAAAACTGACAATTAAAAATAATTTATTTATATATTTACAATAATACACTAAAATAATAATATGATTATTAATTTAGATTATGATCATTAAAATTTATATCATGATTTGTTAACTAATAAGTAGTGAATTCAATAACAAACTTCGAAACTGATATAATTTGTTTGTGATGTATTTTAAACCTTATATGGTGCATCATGTATTTTCTTTACGTACCAATTATTGTTAAAATTTATTTTAATATGTTCATGATGATATACTGAAGGTTCTTGCAATGATAGTTCTTTGTGAGGTTGTTACTCAAAACGAACAGAGAATTTGAGTAACAGGCTGACTATGAACTAAGCAACCCATAAAACAGAAAGTTAAAAATAGAGACTCAAAATCACGTGAATCCTCACTTCATTAACACGTATCAACCACGATACTAACTATATCCACAAGGAGAACATACTGTAACACCCCTACCATTAGTACAGTGCTTACCGTCCAATCTCCATACATATCAGATGCACGCAGCAGAAATATACTTACATACAATGGGTGATACAATGCCGTTAGTCACCCACGTGACTAACAAGGCTACTACCTCTACATACAGCATCGGTCTGATGGACCGAATCCCGAGTACTACGCATCTAGAATACATACTCCATTCATCAATCAATTACAATAATACTCCATTCAGTACTTACTCCTCTTCAATCCATACAATACAATATACCTAACCGAGTCTACTAGGATCCTTATACAATTATCATATCCCTTCCAAGTTCATACATACACCCTAAGAGACTACTTACTACCCATTCCTCACTACTACATTACTTTCTAAATACAAGGGGTGTGCTAGTTGACACACCTCTACATTCTACTACTACTATCCAATGTAGTCGCCGGTCTCATGCCTTGACCACATTCGCTTCGGGTACCTGCACACTAAAAATGTCCCCAAAGGGGTCAGCTTTCGCCGAGCATGATAACCGCATACCCCGCGTACTAGTGAGGGTACGCCGACCACTTGGTCGAATACATGCGGTTGATTTCATTCAAACATACATGCATACATGCTCTTATACACAATACAACAATACTTACGCAAGGCATACATACATACACATTACATACAAGGAATACAATAAACCATCCAATACATACTTACCTTCCTCCGAATACCCATACTCAGTACATACACAAGTACAGTTCTTGTTAGCTTCATTGGTCCACCCGGGTTAATCGGGTGGAGATTACTCTTTTACTCATTATTCCATACATACGCATACATACTCAATACTCATACATACTCACTCATACTCATACTCATACTCATACTCATACTAAGACTCATACTCATACTCATACTCATACTCATACCATACTCATACCATACTCACTCATACTCATACTCATACATACTTACTTCTTACTCTTACTCTTGTTAATCCGGTATGGCCTCTGGGCAGGGACTACACCGTCCCACCACCAGGCTTTACTTGGTTCACTAATCCAGGATGCTACCCACTTAAGGGATTTGGGCCGTGGACCAGCTTACGAACCAGGAATCGGATCCAACCTCTTGTGTCTCCTCATCCTCACGCGTGGCCGAAACTATATCGGACTTCTACTCATTCCAATTTGCTCACTTAAGTTAGGAGTTAGGTAGTTAGGAATTAGTAGAAGTCAACATCCAAGCCACAATAATACAATACACATATACACATACATACGAGGTACAATACATTACACAAGTACAATACGAGGTTCAAATACCATTCATCATCATTCATATACTTCATGAATTATACAAACTAGTGCTCAAGACAATAAATATCAAGCACAACATAAGTCAAGCACAGGTAAGTGCAATATAGTCCGATTCATGCATTTATCTTATTTAGGTGGTCAAATATGCACACAAATCGGGGTAACCAGATTAGGATACAGGGCATGAAGAAATCATACCTTTCACCGTTGACTTTGGACTCACCGACTCCCTTCGGTGTTCAACTATTGGAATCCTATCACATACATACAGTTGGATGGTTAATTATCCATCATTAACCTTACTGATTACTTTCCTAAAGTTTCCTAGTTTATACTTACTAATGCTTCATTGTTCACATACCTTTACTTATGTTACTTACTTAAAATTATTTCCTAAGCTTGTTTATAGCCTTAATGACCTTTAAACATTCATTATCATGTCTTAATTACCTTATATACATTACCATTCAATTCCCCATCATTAGAATGCAAGAAAGCACTTTCTGGACAAAATTTGGGGTGGTCCTGGTTTGTGTCCTGGTTTTAAACCTGGACCAACTCACTGGAAAAACTCTCGGGTGAAAATAATGCTTGGTCCGGGTTTACACTCTGGTTTACAACCCGGACCATATGTTCTGAAATGCTACGGGTAAGTTTTTGACATCGTCCGGGTTTGTGTGCTACTTTGCAACCCGGACAATTTGTTTTAGTAACTTACGGGTGTATTTTTGGGGTGGTCCTGGTTTGCGTACTGGTTTGAAACCAGGACCATTCCAGCGAGAAGGCATTCTGCCAAGTTTAAGAGATTGACCTGGTTTGCATACTGGTTTGAAACTAGGACAAATCCAGCCTGTTGCAAATTTACAGTTTTTAAGCTTTGTTTCAACTTCAATCTTTTGCCAATCTTCCCCATTATTCCTACATATAATCTAGCATATTTTATCATTGATTGAGCACTTTGAACTAGCCTATTCCGTCTCTATCCAAATCTGTTACATTACAATGGTGTAATTTTTGTAATTTTTTGGAAGAGATTTGAGTGGGTTACAAGAGGAGAGAAGATGGAGTTTTGTGGGTTTGCTCAAGCTTCCATTGTTGTCGCTGGGGAAGATGAAAGAAAATCAGAGAGTGGGGGTGAGTGTACAGACGTGAGTGAAGAGAATGAAATGGAGGAGAGAGAGTGAGGTAGTAAAGTAGATATGTTACTTTTTGCTTTTTTAATGTTTTTGTCTTTTGTGAGTAAAAAGAGAATAGGTAGAGTGTGTGAGAGAGGGGGGCCATCGGCTGGCACTAATGCACACACACAACTTCACTTTTTATTTTTCAAAGTGGGCACATAAGTTTTGGTTATTTATGCTTCTACCCCACATCTTCCCGTTTTTGACAGTTTTTTACTAATTTCTCGTTTTATTGATTTTATTGGTTCTAAAGCTTCACTAATATTTATTAATGACTATTTAGTTGACCAAAATTGTTACGAGTCTATTTGACCCGCTTAAAGACGTGTTTTCCCGGTTACCTCGAAAAACGTGCTTTAAGGTTCGTTAGTGATTTTAATCCATTTTAAGGATCCGTTTTCTTCGGGATTTGTTCCCTCATATTTATTTAGACTTAAGTAAGCCTTTAGAATCCTTATAATACGCCAACCGAGGTCTCATACCTCATGTGGTTATTTAACGCTTATTTAGCGTTTTTCGCTTTTAAAGCGTTTCTTTATTTCTTTTGGATTTATTTTTCCCTTACAAATATTTCTTAACCATTATTAGGCTCTTAAATACCTATTAGGATAATTTAATCGCCATATTTAAGGTCGGGGTATTTCACATACTCTCCAAGTGTTTGCACATAACAATACTAGATGCTTCTTCAACCTAGTAATTTTACAAGTTCTCACGAAAGCTCTCTTTCAAATTACATCCCCATCCATGACGTTTGGTGAAATTACACACCCCACCCACGAAGTTTCAAAAATTACTTTGCCCACCCATGTGGTTTCTACAATTTTACATCCAGCAACTTTTCTAATATTTGATCAACTTAAAAGATGGTTAAATGTTGTCCAAAATTGATGAAACTTTACATGGACGATACTAAAGTGTTATATTTTGGTAAAACGTGAAATCCAAAGTTTTTAAGCTCATATATGATCTGTGGGACCCGTTGAACGTCTCTCATGTTTCATTGGGTCCCACGGGTCCTATATGACCTTAAAAAACTTTGGATTTGACATTGGACACAAATATAACACCTTAGCATCGTCCATGTAAAGTTTCATCAATTTTGGACAACATTTAACCATATTTTAAGTTGATCAAATATTAGAAAAGTTGCTGGATGTAAAATTGTGGAAACCACATGGGTGGGCAAAGTAATTTTTGAAACCTCTTGGGTGGGGTGTGTAATTTCGCCAAACGTCATGGGTGGGCGATGTAATTTTCCCAAAACGTAATTTTGCTACAACCAGCAATATTACTTATACACGCTCGATATTAACTAAAACCAAATCTTAAAAAAGATAAACAAAACATTTTTATCACAAGTATATAAAATCTGTTAAGATTTTATATTCATTAAGTAACAGATTTAAAACTTCCCTAAAATCTCTCCAATAGAGATTCTCTCAAAACGTGATCTTCATTCCCTGATACTTTCACTAGTAGAAAAATGGCCTATTTCAGCGGTTCCAAGGGGCCTATTTCGGCGATTGTAAACCGCCGAAATGAGCACCGCCGAAATAGGTATACCTATCTCAACAGTTGTAAATAAAACCGCCGAAATAGGTGGGTGCCAAAATCAAAATCTGACGACGTCTATCTCGGTGGTTCTTAGCTCACAACCGCCGAGATAGACTCATGGTCGTTCCTAGGATCGGTCTCTAGGTCGGTCAATTCCAGAAGGTATTCTGGAACCGACCGACCCAGAGACTAGGGTCGGTCTCAGGATCGGTCAATTCCAGAAGGTACCATGAGTCTATCTCGGCGGTTGTGAGCTAAGAACCGCCGAGATAGGCCCTATTTTTGTATCTATTTCGGCGGTTCTAAGCTAAGAACCGCCGAAATAACCCATTTTTTCCATCCCAGCATATATATATATTCACCGCAACACACCAAATGAAATGATTCAATGAGACCTGTAATAAAGCTTCACACACAGGGAGCTCCAACACACATTTAAAAAGTTATAAAAGCTCCCAATTAATATCAACGACGCGCCACAATTTGAGAGTAAACAAACCAATGCAATTACACTTAATTACACACTTTCATTACAAATAAAAAACCACATCACAATTCAAATCTACCATTACACCATCCACAAGTGTACAGAATTACAATTACATACTCGAAAAAGTTCACAAAACATCGTCATGATCATCAACAATTCATTAAACTTGTGCAGACGAACTCCGACCATTCCTCAAGAATCTCAACAATTTAAGTATCATCATACTGACCACCTTGGAGCACTTCTTCGTAAGCCTGGAAAAAAAATGAACATTAATCTAAAACGTACAAGTCTAACAACATGTAAAGAGCTTAACTGAAACTTTCAAAGAATGTTACCTTGTCTAACGAGTGTTCTGGTAAAAGGTTTGACGCTCCTACTATGTCAGACATGAATCTCATGACATAGTATCCACATTCTAAACCCCCAAGCTGCACCGAACACTATACAAACACACATATTGACAGTTATAAACAAGTTTAAACATTATCACACAAATTTATCAATTAAGAGAGTACCTTGACAGTGTTAAGGGATGTTACTCTTCATTGTTTTATTCTGGAGAGATAATGCAGCTCTCATGGAACTATATACATCAGCAATATAGTTTTAAGCATCAGTAGCAAGTTATGAAACAGTTAATGTTAAATAATAACAATTGTTGTTTACGATAACAAACTAATTACCTCAGTATTGCGATGGCGATCTTCGGTCTCTTGACACCCTTACCAAGTGAGTCAAATTGCAAGACTCGTGGGTACTTCAACACCAGCACAAGCAATAACCAATTTCGACTGTCCACAAATTACACAATGTGTTGAAATCATTAAACAACTAACACAAACTATATGATTTAGATAATAATAAGAGAAATAGTCAAATAACATACCCTGAATGATATGGCAGCATAATAAATGACTAGTTAGAACATTCAAAGATGGCATTCGCCAGATATAGCATAAGGCCTTCCATGTCACTTGTCATCTGGACTTCACAGCACATAGCAGGACACATGAATCCGAATCTGTGATCTTCATAAACATTGATCGCCTTATTATGCACATGTCTGCACCATGAAGACAATATCATTAGTTATTAACTTTTTATTCAAACATCACCAATCAATGCATTAAAAATATATATAAAAGGTAGAAGTCACTCTGTAACACCCCCGAATAATGACCAACAAATAAACGACGCGCCAAAGTTGTCACGAGTTATCTACGCAGCAGTTCAAATCTCCATCCGAGTGCCACAGATGCCAACCACCCACGTGGTTGACAGACCACATTACTAACACCAAGTTACGGTCTGAATGACTGGAAACAGCCCTTTAACAAAACTCGTATACAATTTAAGTTACAACTCCCAAATGCCGAGTGTCTACAAAATTAGCATATCATAAACTGAAAATTGCATCTCAGGTTTAATAACGACCCTTACATTGAACATACCACCACAACTCAAAAGTAATGCCCTGATGGACTACCCCCATGGTAGCCATCCCGCATACGCTCCGTTATCGTCTGGCACAAAACCTGTAAAAAAATTGGGTTGTAAAGGACTCAGCAAACTACGCTGAGTATGAACGTGTGTAGCCTGTATGTTGCGGGCTACACGACTACTTGGTCGAATATTATTAAGTCAATTTACATGCTATATTGAAGCAGTAAGGCACACCACAATATATCATGATATCATACACACTTTAAGGTAGCATAGCAATATCAACAAACTTCCGAGCATAATATGCTGGCATCATAGCACATCAAACACGCAACCAAGCACAACGAGCTGCTAGTATAGCAACAACAATCATGTAAGTAATAAAACGTGTGCATAGGTATGTAATACCCATGATCCTCACTCTGGGATCGTTCGAGCGTTGTGTATTTTCATTTCTTTTCTCTTGTTCCCACGATGTGTATTTTCTTTCTATTCCCTTGCACCAGGTCTGGGGATATAGTTTAGATCCCGTGACCATAACATATAGGTGCCAATCTTTCCTTGTTTCTTAAAGAATCACATTTGTGAATTTTCTTATTTGCTTGGTCTCATTACACATGTTTTCCTCTATTCTCTGGCACCGAGTCAGGGGATATAGATTAGATCCCGAGACTTTATTATGTAGGTGCTAATCATTCCTTGTTTCTTTAAGGGCTATTTGTGAATTCTTTTATCACCGCACGTTGGAGGACGTCTCCTTCATAGCTAGTCCCCCATTCCCGACACCCAGGGTCGAGAAAGCGGAGTCACCTCTAGACTCCAGGATAAGCTCCATCAATTTGTCACTCCCCCATTCCCGACACCCAGGGTCGAGAAAGCGGAGTCACCTCTAGACTCCAGGATGTGCTCCACATAGAAGGGCGAAGGATCTGATGCAGACACCAACTCCCGAGTATTCCATACCGCGCAGCCCGAGATGTTGTCTTCCCGGGTTATCCTCATGTTCCTCCAATTGAGCTTTTCTCTTCATTATCATTCATGAATAGACACCATAGTGGGTGTCGTGGTATATCCTCCATGGTTAGGGAGGAGTTCCCCTTTTATAAAATTTTCTTTGTTTTCGCAGTTCACAGTGTTTCATCTCAAATTCCATAATCGCGAAGGGACTAAACTACTGTGTGCGCACAAATAATATACAACAATGATATAGAAGTCATATAACACGATAAGCAAGCAATCCAATTACATGCTTTAATCTTAAGGTCTTTTTCACACAGAGCACACAGCACACAAGCCGTGTAACACGGCAACATACGAACCACACATGTCCATACCTTACAATAGTCGTCACAGATATTTGCACTAAAGTTCCCCCGCTGCTGGTGTGACTCAGTCCTGTAATTGTTATGCGAGGGGTTAGATCGTTCGATCATGCGGTATCGCTCGTAGCACTATACATAATGTTTGGCCTACTCTTAGGCGTTATAGTTGGCACTGTTAACCCTACTTCATTAGTTCGGATTGGACCCATTGTTCTAGCCAGGCAGTATCTTTAAGGTAATTCGAAACTTGCCCCTTCCATAATTTGTCATACCACTAATTATATGGCAACTCGTCTCCTCTCTCATTTAACCTATCAACCTCTTGATCATTAACAAGTCTTCACCTTTTCGGCTAGATTCCCTCAGTTTGTCCTAGTTCCTCTCCATTCCTTCTTAGCTCACATTTGCCCCTACAATTTTTCTAATCCTTTCCTTTCTGCCCCAGA
Organism: Limonium bicolor; assembly: GCA_023374045.1. NCBI lineage: Eukaryota > Viridiplantae > Streptophyta > Magnoliopsida > Caryophyllales > Plumbaginaceae > Limonium > Limonium bicolor. Next base: position 79,979,436 of record CM041780.1, on the reverse strand, counting down.
CTCTTCTCAAGCGCATATTGTTCTTGCTTCCATCTTGTTGCTAGTCTAATTCGAAAACATGGAATTACACCTACCTTATTACGGTTAACCATACTCCTAAAACTTCCGAACTTACGTTTAACTCTAGCACAATCCCGAGTCATCATTTTATCCCCATCCATATTCTAACTTATACTAATCTTTTATCTCTTTCTATCTTGGATGACGTCTTGATCCCACCTAGTTTGTTTTAAATTTAACTCATCCTTCCTCATTCTTTCAACAACCGAACAAACATTAGATTACTAGGATTTACTAGTTAACCCCTAAGTTCGTTTCAAGTGTTTAGACTTTCACTATGACTAGTCTTACTCCCAAGTTTTTTGTGTTCCTAGATGCTTACTACTGTTTCCATGTCCATCCATTTACATGACCAACCCATGATTTACGTCATCCTTCCTCTCAAATCTAACCCATTATCTAGACACAGTTGTAACTCATTATCTTCACGCTACCCTTCCCAACCACACTTCTAGTTTCGTATGTTGTATCCCATATTTATTTATTATTCTCATTATCATTTTTCTTGAGGTGTCCTAGGATATTTTCTAAGATTTCCTACTCAGATTCTTGTGTCGTTAACCTTACTTTGTTACATCTTGATCCCCTAAAGCTTTATCATACATTTCTTCTAGTTAGGCAGGTCCTAAACTTTTGGCTAATGTTTAGCGTATCTTAGGTATTAAATGTGACAGCCTCAACCTATAGTCTTGTTCTACATTCTGTCCAGACTTTCCAGATTACCTCACCAGTTTCTCGGCCCTAACATGGTAGGATTTCTAGCACCTAAGATTAACTGTTAATCTGGTTTTACTCCATTATTTCGTTTAGACCTCTTATGACATTATTCCCAAGTACTAATCCTATCCAAGGTTCATTGTTATGCTAATACAACTCCCATAACACTTCTGCACTGATTATACAGAGATCACAAGTTGCAGATTTCTGAATACTAGTTGTTGTGCACTTTTCCGTCTAATCTCACTCTTAAGGCACTAAACAGGTTTCTAACTCTTTCAACGTGTGGAGAGACTCAGCTATACGCTTTAGTACTGATTTAGACTCATCGTGAAACTAATTCCACCCTTATCCCCCTTCTGAAAATCAGTTATACAGAACAACAATCTCAGAAACTGAAAACTCCAAATCTGCGTACCACCTCTCTTCAATCTTCTTTTTAGCTAACTAACTGAATTATAATTTTCCCAAGGTGCTTACCCATTTAGTCAAGTGTTTTAGTAGGGTTTTAAACCTCAGAGAAACGCAAAACAACACTGATGATACCTCTGAAAATTCCTTATACAGAACCGGTAAAAATCTGCAGAACTGAACTAAGTCTGCTCTACTACTTCTTCATTCTCCTTTTTAATGTGCTATCTGGTTTTCTCTAGAATTCCCAGCCTATTTGCACTTAGTCTAATATTTTCAGAACACAGCACTCCATTTTCAGTAAAAATGCAACAGATCTGCAAACCAAGTACATCAGATTACCTTGTTGTTTTGTTAGTCCTCTTCTACCAGATTTTCACACGTAGTTACTAGACCCTTTTAGGCATGTTTTTCCTAAGTCCCTTAACATTTTTTTCCTGGACCACCTCAGTCAAATATCTTTCAGAACAACACCCCAACGTTTCGGCAACCAGGACAAGATTTACAACTTAGTAATTAGCTCTTAATCATCAATTTGCTAATCTTCCAAACCAACATATAACCAGTTTTTTTTGTAGTAGTTTACCCACTTAACATTTGATCTTCACACTAGTTCCCGGTGACTCACAAGCACATTTTTATCTCATTAAAACCCTAGTGTTTAGACCACCGTTTAGCCAATTCATTATCCTTATTATACCTAGTGTTTCCCAGCCTATGGTTACAGATTTAACAGAGCAATTTCATACAGAATTTTAAAACAGATCAAATTCAGTTTTTAGAGTATGAGTTTAGATTACAACCTTAAGGTTCTGAAGTAGGTTTTCTTTTCCTTTTCCTGGGTAGTTCTCGATACCCCTTTGGTCTATTTTCGCACCTTAGTTAGGGAACCACCTCCTCCTTAAGTTTCCTCTCTGTTTCAGTTGGCGATTTGCCTCAAACCCTTGGCTTAATAATCGGCCATGCACAAGGAAAAAGTTGTGAGTTCATTGTTGTATCAGCACCGAGAGAACAGTTACAGTTTACTGGACAACACATGGGTTTGAGAGGGTTTTACCTTAGAGAATACACAAGGGCGATTTGAGCGGGTTGTTGCTCTAAAACTTGGAAGTTTATTGGAGTACTTGCATGCCACTTTCACGCACCAGAGCCAATGAGAGAAGAGGGAACAATACTCAGTTTACTAACATCAAAAACAGACATCAGGGGAGGAGTTAAACAGAAGCAAGGAGGCAACCGATAGCATTTTACCTTGCGCTAGAGATGAGGAAGAATGGAGTAAGTTTTTTTTCTTTGTTCTTCTACTCACGGTTTGAGTGGCTCATGAGGGGTACCATGCATGCAAAAGGTTAGGCAAAAAGGAAGGTCATAACTCAGTTTCTTTTGGACATCCAAAACAGAGAATAGAGGAGGGGTTAAACAGCCAGAGTTTACCGATTTCTAGCTCTCACTTTGAAGAGCTTTTGGAGTGGCTTTTGCTCACAGATCTTCAGGAATCCTTGTGCTAGACATGAGCAAGGATGGGGTGGATTCTTGGGGATTCTCGACACACTCCATGGGGGCATTTCCAGAGGATGTTGCGCAAGAAGGAGGGAGGAAACAAGGAGTTAGCAGGTGGAGATTTTTGGGCAGCAAACAAGGCAAATACGGAGAGAGGTTTGTGATCGAATTACCTTGCCAGTTGGGTTGTGCTGTTCCGGATCTCAGGACCGGCCACAAGTTCCAAGACTCGAACATGCATGGGAAGAAATGAGGGGCTTCAGTTTCAGATAACCAAGTAAGGGATTGAGGAACAACAAAGGCGAATCCATTACCGAGAACGCAAGGAGAAAATCGAAGTGAAATATGGAGACAACAGGGGCTTACCTTGCGCCATTCCAGATTCTCACGACCTTAACTTGAACAGACTTCGGGCATGCAAGGGAGGATAAGGAATGCAGAGAGCCCAACAATGGTTGTGTAGGAAGTTTACCTTGCGCCAGAACCAAGAGAAATGAAGGGAAGGACTCTGGCAAGCAGAATTCGAGAGGCTTGTGAGGAAGTGTGAGAGGGACTGAGTGAGTTAATCAGATACTTATGACACAAAGAGAGGACTGAGTATAGGGTGTATCGGTAATCGACATCAGTGGTAGTATGGGCTAGGTGGGTTAATTAATTGAATGCTAGTGGTTCTTGCCGTTTTCAGATGTTACAAGAGTGGGCCTGAGTTCATTTTAGTATTATAACAGAATTCAATAGTACATATGTAATTAGTTTAACATTTGAGTCAAAGGATATAAATTGGTGAGTACAAGTACTCATTTTATAAGGTTATTTGTACATGTTTGCAACCGGCAATACCACTCGTGTATTATAATCTAGTAACTTATGTTTATTAGTACAATTATAACATGTTACTGAGCAACCAATCTATTTTAGTTGCAAAATGTGCTACACTTGTTTGGTGTACAAATGTCCTAACTTGGAATAATTTATAGCATGATTATATTAACGTGTCAAGTTTATTTAAACACTCCTCATATGTATTCATGATTTTAAATGTTGTAGTTGTTAGGGGTGTTTCAACCTACCCCCCTTAAAGAGACTTCGACCTGAAGTCTTGTCTCGTTAATTTATGTTTGTATTCTGGTCACTCACGGGGAATCAAGTCCCGAATTCGTTATCACTAGCCAAGGGATCATGTCCCGCAATTTCCATAATTCTATTTCACCATTTGTGCTTATAAGCACCACGCCACATCTATGGCTTCACCAAGTTCTCAACAATATCTCAGTGTACTTGTAATGTTCATATACTGTACTCATAAGCAATCAGATGAACAAGTTATTCATACATAACCAAGGTACCTCACACATCATCAAATATGCAATCCAAACACAGTTCAAACACGCATACTATCCAAAACAACGCAACAACGCGCAACGACACAGCAAAAACGCAACGCGCCTACCCCCCTTAAAAATAGATTATGCCCACGTAATCCCTTTTATATCATCCTTGAGCCTTGGTTCAAGATGTTTAATACCCATGGGGTATTCTAGTTCTATTCAATGTAGTTCACATTATAATTTCATCAAAGGCCTTGACCATGTTAATGGTTTAGTTTCTGTATTAAGGACACTTATCGGTATCCTTACTGATCTACAAACGGATTCAGATTCAGCCTCTCTGAGTCTAAGGTATTGGCAGATAAGTCACTTGTTAATCTACCAGGGGATGTGTGAAACGGTCCACCAGCTTCTGCTGTGCGACTCTGATTACCTTAGGGTTTCGTTTTTCCTTTTCTATTATTTACGTTGTGTTATCTAGCTCCTTCGAACACTTATCATTTAGGCGTAAAAGGGCTCTTGGTTGGCACTTGGCATTTTAATCTGTATATGGTCTCGGTGCGCTTTCCTCTGGAGGTCGGATGTTCATGGTTTTAGTGCGCTTTTAAGCGTCTCAATTGTTCCTTCGGACTGACCTTTAGGCTTATTTTGTGTGTGCTCTGTAGTAACGATTTAGTGATTAGTATTCTTCAATGTTACGACCGTGTCGTGGTCACAACATCCTGTTTAGTTTATGTTACCATTCATCATTATATGTCGTTAGCTAGTTTGCTCTCCTAGCATTGTCACCTATTTGGTACCTTAACGTGTACAGTGAAATTAGGCTTTCCTTCATCTTCAAGTAATCCTTGGTTTTCAGTCAACCTATGGCCTTGACATTGCCGGTTGACCTCAATTAGTTTCAGTCACAAGGTTATCGAATCATACACGTTACAAGCTTTTACGATTGAATACTATTTTACATAGGATGTTTAGTTTCCTTCTCATCACCATTATTGTTCTTATGTCCGCCAGGAACTAAGGTAATTGACTACTATCAGTTACATATTGCATTTGGTTGCGATAGTGTATACTTTATGTATTAACAACTATGTTGTTGGTAACATCACATTATTTCCAGTCGTCACATATCTGCACCACCTTGTGTTTATCCCCGAATTTTCGAGCCATGTATCCATGTATTTTATGTGTTTTCATCATCTAGTATCAACCGCTTTTTCGCATTTTTACTTATCCAACTTATAAACCCTCATCTATTTGTAGTTTTTGTGTCCACTTGTAGGGGGTTTCGAGACTCACCCGACACTGACGTGATCAGCGTAAATGTTGGGCTACCTTTTCACCCCAATTTGTGCGTAGTGTCCCTTGACCTGGCCAGGGTCAAGTTCAACCTTGCATGTCCGGTTTAAACGACCAATCAATTTAACCAACTTTAAGTTCTTATCCCACTTGTTCCTAGTCATCTAGCAATCGATTGATGGATTAGTATTAAAATCTAAGCCTCAAGATTAATTGTTCAGATCCCTTAACTGTATATATATATACACACATCGTGTGTTATAACACTCTTGATTTGTATATATAGGTTCCCAAATGAGTATTCCAATAAGTTTAATGATATACTAGTACATGCACTTATATCCTCCTGGTATTATCAGCTCTTCACTTTCAAATCCTCGTACCATATGTAGGTAGGTTCATGTTTATCTCCTATATACATGTGGTTTCATAAATTTTTGTATTAGTCAATTGGGTATACAGTTGTACACTTCCCAACTCCCATGTTATTACTATTATTGTACGGGGAAAAAATATTGCAACAAGTGTACTGGTCTGTCGTAGCAAGTTTTCCTAGGTAGTATTCCCTAGGTTATCGAACCAAAGGAGGCTGTGTCTAGTTTAATCTTTAATCTATCTAACTAATAAACTGAAGGAAAAATAACAATAATAGATTGGGGGTTTGATTACAGAAAATAAACAATTAATTAACACAAAAAAATTTAAAGTGATTTTCTAATAAATCTAAAGGTGAATCCTGGGTTACTATTTTTCCCTAGTTTATCAATTCCATTCTTGAGTGTTTCTAAATTCTAGATTGCAACCTCAGATCTGAATTAATCTAAAACCCCTCCCGCAAGACAGATTCTCACTAGCAATTCCTAAATCCTAACTCTCGTTACGAATTTACAAATTAACTAGTAGCGTTAATGATTCATCTGGTTTCTAGTCAGCTAATCCCCAGGAATTGTCATCTGTAGTTTCACTGGTAATATTCCTATGGTCTAATGAACGCCGCAGTTCTCACTTGTAAGCAATTCATACCAAATAACTCTAACAATAATTAATCACAAGAGAATTCAATAATAAACAAGGAATAAAACTACAATCTGTATAGAATTTATATTCGACAACTCAGGAAGCAAAATAATAAACTAATATCAAACCAGAATTCTAACAACTACTCAGACATCGGAGACAAAGAAATAACACAATGTAAAAGAGATAAAAACATCATCTGATTATGGGACGATGACGAATTCGATCTCTAGCTTATGCTCCGATCTGTCTGGTAATCTCCCTTTTTCCTTCGACTGACTTGAACTCTGTGCGGTGGCTTCTCTCGAACTCGTCTGCGCTTCTAGCTAACTTCTGCTCTCGCCTGTCTCCCTCACGAACTCGTACGGCGGCTAGGTTTTGGTCTGTTCTCCCCCCGAATGTCTAATGTCTATCTCGTACTGTATTGTTTCGTTTTGTAATGACTGCGCCCCTGTTGATTTTGCGGCTGTCCAACATGTCCCCGTCCAAGTCAAAACTTGCGGCCCAATAACAAGTGCATGGCTCTGTACGTTATTTGCTGTTGGCCCAAGGCAGACCAAGTCTGCGCCTCTGTACTCTAAATCATTGTCGGCCCAAGACCACCCTCCAATTGATGTGCATGTGTTCATGCAACCCAAGCCCGTGAGTGCATGAATTACATTCGTGTGGCTAGTATATGCGAATAGATATGCTCTTCACTTTTATTCCAACATCAACTTTACGTGCAGCAAATTGAAAACCCACGTCACATGTGAATGGCACCGTACAATATATATATATTCTTTTTATCTATATCCGAGCATTTTAATCTGTTTTAGCATAAAACCACATGTGAGGAATAATCTAAACATTTAACATAATTAAGCATATAAGTAAGGAATTTATCATATAAACTAATAAAATATTAATCAAATTAAGCATATAAACATAGATAAATTCCGCACTTATCAATTATCCTCAACACTTACATGTTAATATCTGAATTTACAACATGGTTTCCCGCCTATCTTAGTCCATTAGTTAATTCCTCCATTAATCCGTTAATTTTGTTTTAAATTCCCAAATTTCAATACTCAATTATTCATAAATATTTGGTTCTTTCCTGATATTTTCCTCTTCATAGATATTTGACTGATTTTTCCTTGTTGGACCTATTCGATCAGCCTTAAGGTTAGAAATCTTAATTCCGTTATTCCGTTGTCCATCTTAGTCTTTCCTGGGTCTTATAACCCTTATGTTACTTCCTCATTATTATTCCTTGTGTGTTTCCTTTACCTGAAGTAGTCTAGCTCTTTGTCTTCTTGGTCCACCAATATTTGTTTTCGGTTGTTAAATTATATCATTAGTTTAAGTCGGTGCGATTGGTTTACTAATCACGACCTTCTTTAATTGAACCCCATTGCTCCTTGGGTTTTATTGGTGACTTGTCTTTTCCGGTATATGTATGTACATTGGTATATATATATATATATATATATATGATTTGACCAATCTTGTTTAGGGTCCCTTAATATGTAGCATTATCCATTGCCATTTTCCTATCTGTTTGATTTGTGTTTGGGTGGGTAACTAGTGCCCCATGGTAATGGCTATTTACAAGGTTCGAGAGTTCTTGTTTTGATCCCTATACCAATGTGTTTTTCTCAGGGCACTGCAATTATTGTCTAAGAAAGTTCATTATGTTGGGGAATGAAGGGAAACATGAGAGTAGAGAAAAGATAAGATGTATTTACCCAACGTGGGACGATTGCGGGGTTCCAAAGGAATAAAAACAACACAAACGAGCAGAGAATGAAGGAGACATTAGTATGTATGTTTCTCATTCGCCGGTTATAGAGGCAGAGGAGAATGATCAATCGTGGTCCCCAGTTTCAACTATCTGAGATTGAGAGATTTAGAAGGATAATTGTATAAAAGAAGAAGTGGGGACGTTTTATTGTGTTTCTCAGGTAATGCAGAGAATGAAGAGAAACGTGAGAAGTAGTAGGGAATTTCTTGAATTCAGCCATAGTATACCTTATTGTGTAAAATTGTGTCATGCTTCGTTAAGTATTATAGGTCGTACCAATTTTATGGTGTAATTTCGTCTCGAGCTATATTCTCTTATTTCCTTGTCTTACGAGAGGCTTTCTTAAATTACCCTCTCTAGTGTTCGAATTGCAGAATTTATCTCATCCCAACCTTGGCTTATTTAATTGCTTATTTAAGCTTTATTTATTTCATAAATTTTGGGGTATTTCAGTCCTCTTTGCCTGTGGGGTAGGGTCCTATCGACTGCTAAGCATGTCGACCCGAGTTGCCGCTAAAATTGGTCCCTCTACGAGTATTATCCTTTTGGCCACGTCTATTGTATAGCATAGTCTTTTCTCCACGGGTTGATTGTATGACATTAAGTAATTGCCAGATCGGGCTTTCCCGAGTATGAGGGGACTTCCTACTTCTCTGACGTTCTTTCTCTGATGTTAAAAGGAAAAATGGGGACGTGGAAGTTGGGTGTAGGTATCTGTTAGGCATCCAGTATTACTGGGGAAGAACCCTAACTAACGCGCCTCACGTACTACCCCAACCCTTGACTCACTGTCAGAATTCCCAATTCCAGGTTTTCCTATACTCGGTACTTCTCTGTTCCAGTCATCAGAGCGTAGTTACGCTCTGATACCACTTTCTGTAATACCCCCGAATAATGACCAACAAATAAACGACGCGCCAAAGCTGTCACGAGTTATCTACGCAGCAGTTCAAATCTCCATCCGAGTGCCACAGATGCCAACCACCCACGTGGTTGACAGACCACATTACTAACACCAAGTTACGGTCTAAATGACTGGAAACAGCCCTTTAACAAAACTCGTATACAATTTAAGTTACAACTCCCAAATGTCGAGTGTCTACAAAATTAGCATATCATAAACTGAAAATTGCATCTCGGGTTTAATAACGACCCTTACATTGAACATACCACCACAACTCAAAAGTAATGCCCTGATGGACTACCCCCCATGGTAGCCATCCCGCCTACGCTCCGTTATCGTCTGGCACAAAACCTGTAAAAAAATTGGGTTGTAAAGGACTCAGCAAACTACGCTGAGTATGAACGTGTGTAGCCCGTATGTTGCCGGGCTACACGACTACTTGGTCGAATATTATTAAGTCAATTTACATGCTATCTTGAAGCAGTAAGGCACACCACAATATATCATGATATCATACACACTTTAAGGTAGCATAGCATATCAACAAACTTCCGAGCATAATATGCTGGCATCATAGCACATCAAACACGCAACCAAGCACAACGAGCTGCTAGTATAGCAACAACAATCATGTAAGTAATAAAACGTGTGCATAGGTATGTAATACCCATGATCCTCACTCTGGGATCGTTCGAGCGTTGTGTATTTTCATTTCTTTTCTCTTGTTCCCACGATGTGTATTTTTCTTTCCTTCTTGCACCAGGTCTGGGGATATAGTTTAGATCCCGTGACCATAACATATAGGTGCCAATCTTTCCTTGTTTCTTAAAGAATCACATTTGTGAATTTTCTTATTTGCTTGGTCTCATTACACATGTTTTCCTCTATTTCTCTGGCACCGAGTCAGGGGATATAGATTAGATCCCGAGACTTTATTATGTAGGTGCTAATCATTCCTTGTTTCTTTAAGGGCTATTTGTGAATTCTTTTATCACCGCACGTTGGAGGACGTCTCCTCCATAGCTAGTCCCCCATTCCTGACACCCAGGGTCGAGAAAGCGGAGTCACCTCTAGACTCAAGGATAAGCTCCATCAATTTGTCACTCCCCCATTCCCGACACCCAGGGTCGAGAAAGCGGAGTCACCTCTAGACTTCAGGATGTGCTCCACATAGAAGGGCGAAGGATCTGATGCAGACACCAACTCCCGAGTATTCCATACCGCGCGGCCCGAGATGTTGTCTTCCCGGGTTATCCTCATGTTCCTCCAATTGAGCTTTTCTCTTCATTATCATTCATGAATAGACACCATAGTGGGTGTCGTGGTATATCCTCCATGGTTAGGGAGGAGTTCCCCTTTTATATAATTTTCTTTGTTTTCGCATGAAATACCCCAAACCTTGATATGTGGTTTAAAATCAAACTATGGTATGTAAAGGCTAAAAAGTGCCTTAGTAACATCAGTGAACAATTTAGACCATAGTAAATGCAATAAAGCATTAAGACACATTTGAGCAAAAACATGCTCTAAGCTATGAGTGAACTTGGTTAGGACCCAAAGAGCCTACCAAGACTTAATAATATTCAATTATGATTTAATAAGGCTAAATAAGTCCTTAGGAAACCTTGGTGGGCAGTTAAACCAAATAAAACACAAGAAAATACCTTAAAGTCAATATGAGCAAAAATGTGCTCTAAGCTTGGGATGAATTTGTATAAGACCTAATGGTCATACCTATACCTTATTTATATGTTAATGAACATATTAAATCAATTACTAAGAAAACCAAGCTTGAAAACAAGTTAAAACACAATGTTCTTTAAGGAGTCTTAAAGCACGTTTTTGAAAAATTGTCTTGTAAATGAGTTTTGAGTGGAAATGTCCATCATTACTCTTAAATATACATGTGTACTATATAGTATCACATTTGGAAGTCTAATATCAATGGGAAATCAAAAATTTCACTTCTATGTGCCTTGTTTTGTGAATAGTGATTTTTATAAGCTAGTTTGTAACATATAATGTTATAAGTAATTTAAATTGACCAACAAAGACTATAATACCCTTATGTAATAAAGGGGGCCGGTTTTCTTAAGTGTGGTGACTCACCACTCACTTGTTAACTTGTTAAAGAAATAAAGATGACTAATATAGTTACTATTTGCTTTATAAACACAAATATCTTCTAAAAAGCAAACTTATCTCATTTCTCTCATTCCTTCTTCATTTCCCACGTATCCAAGCTCTCTTCTACCCTCTTCTCTCTGTTCTCACGTTCATACAGCACCACCACCATGGAAGTCCACCTTTGAACCCTTGTAAAACCTAGCTCACTTAACCAAATCAAAAACAAACACCACCATTCTCTTCCTCTCATCAAGCTCTTCATTCCTATCTTCTCAAAATTTCAAGATCACCATTTCGGTGCCATGGAGTTCCACCATGATGGAGCTTGAGCTTGTCTTTCCACATATTATTGATCTCCCTTGCTCCTAGGTAAGGATCTCAAAGAAAAATCAAGTTTCCTCCATGTTTTGTGTGTGACCGAAAATATTCATTGATGGAGCTCCTTGTGTTGCTTTGTTCTAGCTCCATTTGAATCTTTCAAGGACTAGGTGGAGTCCTCTCTTCATAGATATTCAAACACCCTCCAAAGATTAAGGTAAAACAACTACATTAATGTTTTGAAATAATGTAAACCTAGGGTTTACAAAGAGATGGAGCTTAAAGCTTGAATACTCATTATGTTGTTTGTATAATGTTTAGTAGTTGGCAAGGAACCAAAGGCCTTACCGGTTTTTGTAAGGAAACAAGAAAGAAATTTGGGGAGGAAAAGAGGTAAATATGCTATCTTAATGTGGTTTAATGCCTTAGGAGAAATGAGCTTATAATGCTTGCTAAAACTACCTAAAGAGCAAATGGTGAATGACTTAGTAAGGTGTTCTCAAGGAGACTAGTAAAGGAACATATGTCTTGGTGTGTGTATTTGCAGGTCAAAGGCATTATTTATGTGGGAAATTCAGTGTTTAAGTTTAATGCAATTTAAGGGCCTTAGAGCCATGTTATTTAAGGGCCTAAGTGCCAAGCAATTTAAGTTATGGCACTATATGTGATGTAGTGCTTAGTGTGTGAAGTTTGTGTGTAAAAATGTTCTTGAATGAAACAAGGTAAAAACCTAAGTGTTTGGATGTGAGTAAATACAAGAGAAGCTATGGCCAAATTTGGGAAATATGTGAGAAGTTCTAAGTGTTTTAAGAAAGTTTTGGTGAACTAGGAAGTATTATAGGTGAACAAATGTTTCATTAAGGAAGAAAACGTGCATTAAGGTGTTACAAGGATTTAGGTGCTATCTTAGAGTTCTAGGAATTTAATGAGTGTTTTAGGATGAAATAAAGTCTTGGAGAAGTTTGTTTAAAGTTGGGTAAAGTTGATGTATAAGGAGGGAATGAGGTTTAGGTAAGGTTTTGAGAAAGGAATCCAAGAAGTTGTGAAAAGAGGATTTGGCTAGTAAGAGGAGATGCTTGGGAGATGATGTTATGAAGGTGAAGAAGCATTTTAGTGTAGTGGTCATTATAGGTGAAATACACCTAGAAATCTTAAGGAGAAAACATTCCAAGTGCTAGGAACTTTTAAGAAGTTTGTGATGATAAAATGGTTTTGGTGAGTGATTTAAAGAGTCTAGCACATGGATAAGGGTGTGTTTGAAGTGCCCAAATGAGGTTAGGGTATACTAGGATATGTGGGGTGAAGTTTGAGTTGAATGTAAAAAGGAAAACAAAGATCTGGGGCAGACCGGACTTGCGACCGGACTTGCAAGTTCGGTCGGGCCCAGTTTACCCTGTGGGAATAGTTTCTGGAATGGACCGGACATAGGACCGGACTTACAAGTCCGGTTGGAGTAGAAAAATTTTGACGGATATGTGTTCTGGAATCGACCGGACTTGGGTAAGTCCGGTCGGACCGGTCGGACAAAAATGTTGTTAAAGGTTATGAAATGATATGTAATGATGGGGATTGATAGGTAATGATGTTATAAGGTTGTTAAGGACATGTTAGGTGAGTTTTAAATGGCAATTAAGTGGGTGAAAAGTTGTATCAAATTAAAAGTAAAACAAGTTAAAATGTAAAGTATGTAACTAAGTTAACGGGGAAAGTTAAGCATTAGACATTAAATAATCAAGCAAAACCCCGATGTTAATAAAAACACATGTGATGTTAACAGTTGTTCGAGAATCGCTCGAGGAACATAAGTGGACGTGGTAAAGTGGACTCCGGTGACAGGTATGGTTTTCTTGCAACCTGTGTCCTACCGGATTACACCGGCTTGTATGCCAATGTGTTTTTCTGTATGTTTGCCATGTTGTAAGATTAACATGTAATGAGTTTACAGTAATTCATTTATGTGGCGTGTACAACTCCGATACCATTTAACCCCGGAAGTGTTAACCTTAGTTAACTGAGTCTAGGATCACATGAGAGTTCGGTATTCGGAGTAAACGACCCGTACCATGGGACGTACTAACCCGGCTATGCGTGTGTTAATTGTGTGATATGTGTAAGTGAATGTAGGGATCTCCCTTGTGTGTAACCCAGTTGTAATACTGTATGGTGTGTAGTCATGATGGACTCCATAGTGGGGTTCTAACTAATATCTAAAGTAAGTATGTACTAACAGTGGTGAGGAATCGGTTTGGCCGGTCGCGCGTTGTTTGGGAGAGGGTATCCTTCCTAGCCTTACCCTTCTCTTTGTTATGGTTGTTTCCCTCACGGGTTATGATCTCCCATTAGCTTACTCCAAAGCTTCTATTCTGACTTATGATCGGTTTAGGGGGAACATGTGTTTGTGTGTGTTCGGGCCTCCAAACCCGAACCGCCTTACTTAAGTTACTCGTCCAACTATTAGGACGGTAATGAGTGTTGTTGTTATTGTGTAACGAGCTTATCATGAGACTGGCAACATTCTCTAGGCTCACCAGTGTATAAACAATGTTTGGGTCGGTTCCTAAGAGAACCACTCCCGTTATGTTATGTATTTTGATGTGATGCAATATCTATTGCGGTATTATGTGTGCACGTGGAAACGTGCAAAGTGTTGTTAAGTGTTTGTATGTAGTGTATGTTGTAGGTTGTTAATGTGAAGTGTGTATCATTATATGATTCCCAGTGTAACACACCATCCAACAACAACCACATAACAACAAACTGCAGCGGAAATTCAACTCATCACATTACTTATTCCACTGGTGTTACACGCCGTTAACCACCCACGTGGCTAACAAGGCTAAATACAATACATACACAATTATATCGGTCTGATGGACTAGATTCCGAGCACTACACAATACATTTCTCATTCCAATTCAACATTTATTTATATACATACATTCCCACTGTACCGAGTATTTACAAACTGCTGCAACTATAACATTTCGGTCTTAACTACCCTACTGTATACCTACCCTTAAAAGTTTACCCTGTACAACCTACCCGTCCTACTCTCGAACGGCTTCCAGCGCTTCTGTACCTGAAATAGGAAAAAAGAGAAAGGGGTGGCCCCAAGGGTCTCAGCACCTTTGCTGGTATGGTAATCCCGCAGCCCGCTACTACCGTGGCCACGCACGACTAATTGTCGTCTTAGCATGCAGTTTGATTATATTTAAATCGTGCATACAAACCATAAAACATACAACACATAGCATTTCGCCTCAATGGGCTCAACCTCTAACCATAACATCCACACTTAACCAACCATCCATGATTCCTTAAACCCTAGAGTGGCTCTCTCCTCTAAAACGGAGCTACTTCCTTAACGAACGACGTGTACCCATCAATCGGGTATCCTTAAACGCCTCTTGTCACAACTGGGATTCATTTCCCTGATCACACATTCCATATCATACATCATAACTCTTTCTCACATAACAAAACATAGCAAACCTTTCTTGCTTCCATGTACCATGACCACCATTGCATTCATTTAAAAATCCAATATATATATTTATACCAAAGCATAGCAGGGATTTGCATAGCACCATAACATAACATAACACCATATACATCGGTTCTCACAAGGAACCTTCCACCATAGTTAGTATACATGTGAGCCTAGGGATTTTTACCATCCATGTTAAGCTCGTTACCATCCTCGTTACCGTCCGGTTATATAGAACGGTTAACTTATACCCAAGGTGTGTCGGATAGTATCCCAAGCACACCGAAATACATACGTATGCCCCTGTGGCCCGACGTGAGTCAGTAACTAGCTTGGATAAGCTAAGGGAAGGTAGAAACCAAATTGGAATACCACCTATACATACACCAAGAGAGCCGAACCGGATATGATATCGACTCCCGTCCATCACACGAGTGGGCCGGAACAACCGGACTCCTCACCCCCCCTTTACACATATACACTTAATAATAAGTAGTTAGGGATCCATTATGGAGCCCTACCACATCCATTCACCAACGGTATCATAACCGAGTTAAGCACACAAGGGAGGTTCACACACTTTGCTCACAGCAACAATGTCCAATTAACTCACACATAGCCGTGGTTCACGTACCCAAAGGTTTGGGCCTCAACTCCGAAACGATCACTCATGTGGTTCCTAGATTTGGTTAGCTAAGGTTTAACACATATTTGAGGTTAAATGGTATCGGAGGCCAAATTCGCCACATAATGAATTACTTAAAACTCATACATGTTTTAATCTTACAAGGTGGCAAAATTCAATAAAACATATTGGCATACAAGCCGGTTAATCCGTTAGGACACAGGTTGCAAAGAAAAAACCATACCTGTCACGGAGTCCGCTTTACCACGGCCACTTATGTTCGCTCGAGCGATTCTCGAACAACTTTACATCTCATGTTCTTTTATTAACATTGGGGTAACATGTTTGTTTTAAAGTCTAATGCTTATACTTTCCCCATTTACTTGGGTAAATAACTTACATTTTTAACACGTTTTACTCTCGCATCTTAATACAAACCTTTAGCCCACTTTATTGTCATTAAAACTCACCTAACATTCCTCAACCTTATAACATCATACCTACCAATCCCCATCATCTCATATCATTCATAACCTTAAACCATGTTTTTGGTCCGACCGACCCCCGACCGACCCACATCTGGGTCGGTCCTTACAGACCCCTTTTACTTCCTTATAATCATGCATGCCGTCCGACCCCGTCCGACCCACCATTCTGGGTCGGTCCATGTGCGAACATTTCCCTCCTTTGAAACTTGACCGACCGACCCATGTCCGACCCAACCTTCTGGGTCGGTCCATTACCGAACACTTCCCTAACATTTTTACAGAGGCTCGACCGAACCCCACAAACTGGGTCGGCCCCTGGTCGGTCGCCTCCTAAATTTACCCAAACTTTGTCAAATCTTCAACCAAACTCTCATAAGACCTCTTAATGTGTTCTACTAACATCATTTGACACTTCAAAACACACCCTCAAGATATTCTTAAGCACTCACAAAACTATGTTTCCTAATTCCTTAAACCTTTACTTATATCTCCACAAAGTTCCTAACACTTACCAATGTTTTCCTCCTTATAATTTCTAGGTGGCATTTCACCTATCATAACTACTATCCCAAAACACTTTCTCCTCATCTTAACATCATCTCTTAAGCATCATTTTCTTACTAACTAAATCTCCTTTTACATCATACCTAAACATCACTTGTTCCTTGAACATCAACATTACCTAAACCTTAAACCAACTTCTTACACATTTCCCAAATTTGGCCATATGCTTCTCTAGTATATACCCACATCCAAACACTTAGGTTTTTACCTTAATTCATTCAAGAACACCTAAAATCCATCAAAAACATTTTATACACAAACTTCACACATAAAGCACTACATCACAATATGTGCATAACTTTAAATTGCTTGGCACTTAGGCCCTTAAATAGCATGGCTCTTAGGCCCTTAAATTGCATAATCCTTAAAACACTGAATTTCCCACATATAATGCCTTTGACCTGCAAATACATCCAACAATTCATATGCCTTTAATAACCCCTTGAGAGCATTTTAACTAGCTCATTCACCATTGGCTCCTTAGTATTTTAACAAGCATTAAGTTTATTCCTCCTAAGGCATTAAACCACATCAAGATAGGTTGTTTACCTCTTTCCTCACAAATTTCTTTCTTGTTTCCTTGTAGAACCGGTAGGGCATTTGGTTCCTTGCCAACAACTAAACAATATGCCAACATTAAAATGAGTATATAAGCTTTAAGCTTATCTCATTGTAAACCCTAGTTACATATATTATCTTAAGGTATTAACATGATTGTTTTACCTTGGAATGGAAAGAGAGCTTGAATATGATATCAAGAGAGGACTCCTCCTAGTCCATGAAAGCTTGGAATGAAGCTAGAACAAGGCAATATAATGACTCCATTAAGAGTGATTTTCGGACATGACAAAACATGAAGGAAATGTCATTTTTCTTTGAGTTTCCTTACCTTGAAGCAAGGAGAACAAGAATATGTGAAAAGGTGAGCTCTAGCTCCTCCCATGGTGATTCCTCTTGGCACCGAAATGGAGCTCTTGGGATTTTGAAAGGATAGAATTGAAGAGCTTGATGAGAGAAGAGAATGTGGTGTTGTTTTGATTTGGTTAAGTGAGCTAGGTTTTACAAGTGGTCAAGATGGAAAACAATGGTGATGTTGGTGTTGCTGTAGCAGCTCGTAAAAGAGAGCAAGAAGGGAGGTGGAGAAGCCTTGCAACCGTGGGAAATGAAGAAGGAAGGGAGAATGATTGGTTTTGCTTTTAAGGATATTTATAACTTAAAGCAAATAGTAACCTATGAGTCACCTTTATTTACTTAACAAGTTAGCATGTTTGGTGACTCATTACTACCAAAAACCGGCCCCCTTATTAGTAGAAGGGGGTATAATAGTCTTTGTTGACCAACTTAATCACTCATAACATTATATGTTACAAACTAGTTATAAAAATCACTATTCACCAATAACAGGCACATAGAAGTGAAATTTTTGATTTCCCACTAATATGGCCACCCAAATGTGATACTATATAGTACATGTTTAATTAAAGAGTAATGATGGACATTTAGCCATTCACAACTCATTTACAAGACAATTTTCAAAACGTGCTTTAAGACTTCTTAAAGCACATTTTGTGTTTTAACTTGTTTTCAAGCTTGGTTTCTTTGGTAATTGATTTAATATGTTCATTACATAAATGAGGCATAGGTATGACCATTAGGTCTTATACACATTTATCCCAAGCTTAGAGCACATTTTGCTCTTATTGACCTTAAGGTATTTATTTGTGTTTTGTTTGGTTTATTGTCTAGCAAAGTTTCCTAAGGACTTAATTAGCCTTATAAAATCATAATTAAATGTTATTAAGTCTTGGTAGGCTCTTTGGGTCCTAACCAAGTTTCACCTAGCTTAGAGCATGTTTTTGCTCAAACTGTGTCTTAATGCTTTATTGCACTTTACTATATTTTAAATTGTCCACTGATGTTTCTAAGGCACTTTTTAGCCTTTACATACCCTAGTTTGATATTTAAACAACATACCAAGGTTTGGGGTATTTCACCCAGTTTGTGATAAGAGGCGTTTAAGGATAACCCGATTTAAGGGTAAGTGTCGTCTATTAAGGAAGTAGCTCCATTAGAGGAGGAACACTCTAGGGATATTGAATACCATGAGTGACTTATTAAGTAAGGATATATTATCTGTTTGTTGAGCCTATTGAGGCGAAATGTTATGTAATGTGTGTTCACTGTTACATGCATGATTTAAATATAATCAACCGCATGCTAAGACGACAATTAGTTGTGCGTGGCCCGGTAGCATGTGGGCTGCGGGATTACCATACCAGCAAAGGTGCTGAGCCCCTTGGGGGCCACCCTTTCTTCTTTTTCTTATTTCAGGTACGAAGTGCTGGAAGCCGTTCGAGAGTAGGACGGGTAGTCTTTGTACATGGGTAATCATTTAAGTGTATATATACAGTAGGCGTAGTAAGACCGAAACTGTTATCGGCATCAGTTTGTGAATACTCGGTACAGTTGAAAGGTGTATGTTGTTGTTGCTGTTAATGGAAAGGGATAGTAATGTGTAGTCGCTCGGGAATTTAGCCCATCAGACCGGTACAATGTGTATGTATTAGCCTTGTTAGCCACGTGGGTGGCTAACGGCGTGTAACACCAACGAGTTGAGTAATGTGACGAGGTTGTTATTCCGCTGCAGTTTATTGTAAGTGTGTTAATGTTGGATGGGGTGTTACATCGCAGTTCATAGTGTT
>CM041780.1:79851303-79959600 GCA_023374045.1 Limonium bicolor | reverse complement strand
TTACCTTAAAGGATGGAGAACCAAATGGGCTCTTCAAACTTGATTTTCCTCCATCAATGGAGTTTTCTCTTGGCACCGAAATGGAGCTTTGAAGGATTTGAAAAGATAGAAAGCTAGAGCTTGAGCTAACTAAGAATAATATGTGTTTAGTTTTTGATTTGGAGCTAAAATGAGTAAGTTATAGACATTTGAAGATGGAGCATAAATGGAGGCTTCACTCACGGTTTGGAGCAGGGAAGAAGAAGAGAAAATCGGTGGTGAAGGAGAGAAATGAAAAAGAGAGAGAGAAGGTAGGCTAGTATAGATATTTTGCTTTATAAAGCAAATAGTAACTTCTTTTACTTTACTCTTCTTTTCCTTTCTTATTTAATGAAGTCTATGATGAATCATCCTCTTAGAAACCGGCCTCTTATTGATTTAGGCTGGTCATGGTCTTGTTTGACCAATTAATTAGACTTAGTTGATTAAAGACTAAACTAGGCACTATTTGATTACTATTCACAAACTAGTGCACATAATTGTGAAATTTTTGATTTCCCATTGATTTAGACTTCCTAATGTGATACTAAGTAGTACACATGTTAATTAAGGAGTAATGATGGACATTTAGCCACTCAAAACCCATTTACAAGACAATTTTTCAAAAATGTGCTTTAATTCTTAAAGCACATTTTTGTTTTTAACTTGTTTTCAAGCTTGGTTTTCTTTGGTAATTGGTTTAAAATGACCATTAGGATATTAATAAGGTCTTAGCATGATATTTGGGTACTCACCCAAGTCTCTCCAAGCTTAGAGCACATTTTTGCCTTAATTGCCCTTAACATTTTCTTGTGTTTTCCTTGGTTTAAATTGTCTACCAATATTTCTAAGGCATATTTTAGCCCTAATACATCATAAATTGATGTTTACTTAGAATACTTAGGTTTGGGGTATTTCAATCTACCCCCCTTAAAAGAACTTTGTCCCTAAAGTTCCCATGCATCTTATCTTATTAGAATACATGTCTTACCTCATTCCATATAGATCATAGATCATACTTATGTATACTTAAACTCATTGGATCATTAGATCCGCCATATGCTTATACTTAAATATCACACAACATGCTTAAGCATGTATAGCACTCAAAATTCTCTTTATTTCTTTTTGATGATTAAACAATCACATAATTCTCCAACGTATTCTCCCATGTCACCGGTCCGTAGACAATGGCTCGTTCATCCTCGTCACCATGGGCCAGAATATAAAACAACTCTGCTCTCCCCATGTCACCGGTCCGAAGACAAAGGCTCGTGCGTCCTCGACTTCATGGGCGAGACTCAGTAAAAAGGTAATCCTTTTTACGAGGTCATGTGAGGAATAATTCCTCTAATTAAAAATACAATCAACTCCAATTTCGTTTTATACTAACGCCTCTATCCTTAGCGTGATTTAATTGTGACCACTGGTAGGGAGTTTCAGGGATCATCCAACCCTGATGTGATCAGCATCAGTGTAGAACTATCTTTCCACCCCAATTTGTGTTCGGTTTCCCTTGATCCCTAGAAAATCAAGTTCCACCTCCCACATCATTTTTAAACATCAAATAATTCACTCATGTCCAATTTTCTATCTTTTTAGTCTTCTAATCATAATCAATACATCTCCAAGGTGTGGACTCAGTCCATCAATCATTCCCAATTCATCTCTTAGTAATTACCTCAAGGCTCTCATTCCTACTAAGTTCTATACCAGTCTCATACCAACTCTCACCATCTTGTACCTCATAGCATTACTATTTCTTAACTCATACTCGTATCAATTAATATCTCATAGTGTTATCTTATTCTTATCTCACATGTAGTTTCATACCGACCCATCTCATATATTCCAAATTCCTTAAGTCTCCTTAATCCTCTTCCTTAATTCTCTTAACTTGTACTCACACCGGAGTTAACAAGATAGGTACTTAATATGTATGGTATTCACATCTTCTGTGTGAAATAACCATGGTTTATCTCAAAATGTTTATGTAAAACAAATTCTCAATAACCATGATTTATCTCAAAGTGTTTATGTAAAACAATTCTCAAATTCTTTTGTGCTATGCACACCGTGGTTTATGTACTCAGTACACAAACATACGCTAAGCGGTTTTTCGCTCTACCCCCCTTAAAATGGATTACGCCCACGTAATCAACATTATATCATCCTTGAACATAGGTTCAATACTCTAATTCTCACCAAGCATTCTAGCTTTCATGTCATTTATCTCACTTATAATTCGATCAAAGGGTCATAACTAGGCTAATGACTTAGTCTCTGTATCGAGGATTCTTAATGTTGCTTGTACCATTTTCTTAACTTAATTTGGTCTAACCTCAAAGGTACTGATCTGCTAGCTTCCGCTGCGTGACTCTGATAATCTTAGGCTTAACTGCCTTTCTTATCCTTCATAGTATTGTATATCTTCATCCTGCATGCTTATGATTTAGTACTAAAGATCTCTTAATGGACACGTGTTATCTTTATATATACACGGCCTTGATAAGTTGTAGCTTGTCTATCCAGTCTCTCTGGAGATCTAATGTTCATATTCTTAGCGTTCTCTTAAGTGTCTAAATCGTTCTTTCCATCTGAGGATGACCGTTAATCTGAAACTACTGTCTAGTGCTTATTGCGCTTTACTGTCTTATCCTTAACTTCTTAAGATATGTTCTATGTCTATACTTAATAATCTGTGCTCTTCGCACTTCATAGTCCTTAATTATTTGTTCTCTGATTCCCTTGTGTTGTTGGTTCAACTGAATTCTTCCCTCCAACTATTGTGGTAGTAGCTGCTCTTGTCTGATCTTGCATCGTTGTCTGTGGTACGGAGTCGACTACTTCCCGTGTTCCTTACACCACTCGTCTACATGCATGGGGTACCTTACTAGTACATTACTACTTACCCAACTAACTCATAAATGAGCGTGTCATGCCTGCAAGCCCCTGTGGGGTGCAGTCGTCCCACGTCTCGTTTTAGTAAACTCATAGTGTCCGTCACACGTTTAGCTATTGCTAATTATGAAGTATTCTGTTGTCGATCTCCTCTTCATCGTTCCATGATAACATTTATTGTTCTTCTTGAACTTAATCAAGGGGAATCCATTTACTGTGTTCTTAAGTATGGTATGCTCTAGTTCTTCCTGTATCCCGTACTGATTCGGTCTCTTAGTAACTGAGGTCTCTTTCCATAGAGCCTCTTATCTTGTTTCTCATATTTTGATCTACTAGGAATGCACTTCCAGTTCCTTAAGGAGTGGGTAGTGTGCTTCCTGTGAAATCTTACCTAACCAGGTCCAAACTACTGGCATTAATGCACAGTTCGTCTTCCATCTTATTTCCTTACTTATAACGGTCTTAGCTCATAAATCTAATTGCCTCAGTGTCAATATTTGACGGTTCATACCTAATGGTCGCTTTACTGCGCACCATGACTTAATCCCCCTTATATAAATATTGTACTCACGACCACTACTACCGTGGTAGTTGGCCTTTACCATGTTTCCCATTGATGGCGTAACTACTTACTCTCATTTACCCCAACATCTTATCTTATTTTCAATCCCTTTTTGGTGTAAACACACTGGGAGTTCTCTAATTTCGGTGTATGGCGGTTGCTGTACCGTGTTGTGAAATGGTTGTCTCTAAACATGAAGGTGTTCTTCTTCAATTTCGGTCTCATATGTAGGCCAGTCTCTCTCATGATTATTGATTCTTACATCCTGGGTGTTGGATGTGAGGTCGGTCTTTGCAGCCTTCCTTATTCCTCAAGTGTATCTAGTATGTTTAAAGGTAGTCTCAGGGTTCACATTTCCCATTCTCTAACCAAAGCGTATTGCATCTCTAATAAGTGAAAGCCCCTTTTAAGGGGTTTATTCCCACTCACAGCCTCACAACAAGGAGAGGTATCCCCACCCTAAAAGACATGGTTTGTTCTCCGCCCCTGCCATTGTACTATCTCATTATTCTCATTGGTTGTCTTTCCTGGCAATATTTTCCACAATCTATGTTATAGGTTTGATAATCGTTCATATCTACGAATTGTAGTTCCTTCGTGGCTTAAATAAGCTCTCTTACAACTTACTGCGCCTCGGGCTCTGATGTGGTTAACATCCTTGGCTCGTAGGCTCTTAGTGCTTAATGCCTCAGTTCATTACTTGTACTCTTACTCATCTGTAGGTCATCCTTATAGGTTTTTGTTTCCTTGAACACTATCCACCGTTAGGTTACATATTAAATGTATTATCGGGTATCATGGTAAGTTGCTGCATCTGCTTGCTGCCTGCTATGGAAGTTTTATTCAGGTGATATGAGGTTACCAGTGTCCTCGAAAATACTGTCATTTTTGCTGGACTTACGTCTTTAATCCTTAGTAGGTTATAGCTTACGCTCATTCCTTTTATCCTTGTTTCCTCCTTGTTTCCGGGGTTTACTAACATCTTCATTGAAGAATGCTTATTACCGGTATTTTTAGTGATCAATCTGGGAGTCTTATCCCATTCTTGTTGAAAGTCGTTGTGTCAACGGTCTCCATTGTATTCCGTAATGCATTCCTTGTACGTTATCACTTACGTAGTGTTTTGCTCGCATTGTTGAGCGATCTCTTATGTTTTCCTCTCGGGATTTGGGATTGGTGTTCTCACCGCACTGTCGGTTGTTGTTATAGTAGGTTGTACCGTTGCTAATATTTATATCGTTTAGTATTCTGTCCAAGTTCAGCTCCCTGCTGACTGGTGTATCCACTCATCTCATCATGGTTAGGCCGTCAGGCCCTTCCAAGGTCTCATTCTCCCGTTTTTATAGATTTACAGTCCGGTATTAAAATGTACTACAATTGTAGCGTTCTACTATGTCGCCATGATGGCTTTCCATGTAGCTTGACCGTGGTAGCACTTGCTATGGCAAGTGCGCCATGCAAGATGGGTTACCGGTACTGTGCGCGTCAGTAATGGTACTTCCTCCTAACATTTGTTATCTTTGGTAGTCCTCGGGACTCCTTCGATGTTCTTTAGTTTGGATAACTGACCATTTAGCAGTTTCCTTGCCGTTTTGATAGTGCCGTCACTTATCAGGGTGTTCCTCTTTCTGAGGGAACCCCTCGTTATTTTCTTGCGTCTTAATCCTCGCTCCCTTTTCCACACATTATGTGGGGGCTATTAAGTAATGATTCTCCTTTAGGCACTACATCGTAGTCCTATTCTAGTATACAGTTGTACACGTTCTTATTGTCGCCTGCGCTATGTCGGCTAGGTTTATAACCTTCCTCATTGTATGGGGTTTGGAGTTCCCGTTTCTAGCTAGTCCTTCCAGTAATCTTAACTCTCATGCTTGGTATTATCCCACTGTTATGCTCATTCGGACCACTGTCTGGCACTCATGTCGCATATCATTTCCTTATCCATTGCACTCGTAGTGCTTTTCTTATCATTGGTATTACGGTGTAACTCGACTGCGTAGCATGTCAACCCATGTTGCCGGTAATTACCGTTCTCTTACTGGTAAAATTCTGTTGGCAGCGCCTATCTCCACGTTGCGCTCCAATTTAAAGGTTCAAGTTCTCATGAACTGTTGTTCAACAAGATGTTTCTCGTATTGCTTACTGTTAACTACCTGCCAGATCGGGTTTTTCCCGAGTAAGAGAAGGCTTTCTTCTCTCTGGTATTTGTTCCACGTATTCAGGGTTAGGGATGTGGAGGGCGGGCTTAGGTACTATGGATATCCGGTAAACACCGGGAAGTCGTAGCTAACGCACCTCTTACTCTATCACTCAACCCTTAACCCATAACTCAAACTCAACCTCAGTATTCACCTAAGTTCGGTATTTCTTGTCTTCAGAGCGTAACTACGCTCTGATACCACTTTTTGTAACACCCCATCTCAATCCAAATGTTGTCTCGCAACTTAACAACATATATATACATGTCACAGCGAATTCATTACACTCCAGGACCTTGCCACGGTCTGACTGACAGAATATACCGAACATTAGTACATACAAATCTTAACCGATACATATCCTTCTTACAATCCCTCACCACACCTATACATCTTACTACTCAAATTTCCATACGAGTGTACATGCACAACTCGTAGGCCACACATAACCCGTAACGCTTGTACCCCATCTTACTCTCGTGACGGCCGCCTCCTGACGTTCACCTGTGTAGTAAAAACAGCCCCCAAAGGGGGTCAGCACGAATGCTGGTACGATCCTCTCATGGCCCCCAAGCTAACGTGGCTACGACGACTAATTGTCGATAGCATGGAGGTTGATTAGATGCACAACATAATAGAAAGTGCAATAAACAACAAACCAATTATGAACAATCAAAGTTCCAACACAATGAACGACTTAAATGCGTTCCCTTAATTAGTGAGTCAATTATTTCACTCCTTAAGTTACGTTTCCTCCTAATCTTAGTCCATCCTTATCTTACCTCAATCTTAGTCTTAGAAAACAACCATCCTTTAAAAAGGAATGGAAGTAGCTTATCTCAGTCTTATACAAACCATCCTTTAAATAGGAATGGTTGCTACTTATCTCAACCTTACCTTATATATGCCAACCGTTCTCTCATTGGGAACTGGTTAACCCTTAGTTCGTTGTTTATTTCGTAGGGCTTGGTTAACCCTAGCCAGCAGCAGGACACTTACCGCAATAAACAACATTCTAAATTGTTGGGGATGTAGGCTAGATCCCCCACGCCATCTTAATGCCACCTACCTTGGACTGGATGTCCAATGTAGCTGAGCTGGTCAACCGACCCTAGGCTACAAGTCCAAAGACAAGTCCTTAAGCGGAAGTCGGATCTACTTTAGATACCGACCCCCTTTCCTTAGCATGCATGACCGGAGTCAGTCCCGGGTTCCTCACTCCCCCCAAGTACCAGTTAGTAGAAGTCTTAAGACAATGTTTGTTGGTTAAACCTCTTTTGGTTACTAACAAACTAATATTAGGGAGTGTTCCTTAGTCTCACACATATCCTTACTAAACGTTAGTTAGTAGGTTCTCACGGTAAGTTGTGTTAGTTTTCAAACATCACACAACAATACAATAAACATAATGTTCCGGTTGCATGCTTTATATTGTTTAGTGAGCACACAAAAACAAATAGCACACAAGCCGAGGGACACCTCGTTAGCAAGCAGGTCACAAGAAGAACTGTACCGTTCACCGTTGGTCGTTCGGTTGCTTACTCTCCTCTGGAGTCCAAATTCTCAAACCCTAAAACATTCATTCAATTTTAGGTTGTTAATTACTTTCCAATAAAGCTAACTTACTTAACTCACTTAGTCACTAATGATCCCCATCTAACACCACTTAAGTTCTTACAAACTTAATCTTAAGTGAATCACTTCTCCTCATACCTTATACTTATTCACCCACTTAGTAGTCATTCCACCCTCCAAGCATGCCCTTACTAACTTTATAACATCAATATCCATCAATCCCTACCATTAGATATCATTTCCCAACCTTAAACAAAGTTTTTGGTCAAAACAGCACTGCATCCGAACTTGTGTCCGAGCTCCCAAGTTCGGACGCAAGTCGAGACTCAAAAGGGTGCAACCAGACGTGTGTCCGAACATGTGTCCGAGCTTCCCTAAGTTCGGACATAGGTTGAGGAAAAATCAAAGGAAAAATTTCAAGTGTCTGAACATCTAAGTCCGAACTGTAGTTCAGACTCTGGTCGAGACTCGGAAAATCTAAACACAACAGGGCATGTCCGAGCTTCCAAATTCGGACGGAAGTTCGGACGTGCCAGAAAACTCATCTTATATACCCTTAAACACTTATCTCATTTCTTGCCAAAATGCCCAACTCTTCCACAAGTGTCCCATTATGTCTTAATACCATATAGGCACTTAAGCTCACCTTAGAACCTCCTCTAAAACCTCCTTAACCATTTTCTCAATCCTTACAAGAATTCCTAACACTTGTTACTTATTTCCTTATTTTTCCAACATGTAATTTTTGTCTAAAACTCTAACTATCCAAAGTGTTTTCCTTTCCAATCAATATGACTTCTCCCTAAGCATTATTACATCCCATCTTTGCTTGCTAAACCTTACAAGATTATCTTGCATGTCCATGCACAATTCCTTTCTTTTCCTTTTGCTACTCATCAACCTAAACTCATGAACTCACCTATGCATTTCTCCCCATCTTCTTAGCACCTTAACCTTGTTCTTCTTTACCTTGACTATCCCACACCCTCCTTAGACATTTCCATCTCCTTTTACTCAACTTACTCACCATTCTCATGATCACACGCTCTTTACATTCCTAGTCATTTTCCTTGACATTTGACAACATTCTCCTTCAATCTTCACTTCCATCACCCAAGTCCACTCATTGCTATCCAACTATGACCTTATTAATCCACTACTGGCATCTTCACCACTTACACAGATATCAAAACTTCTCATTGTTATATTCCCTAGTTCATACCTAAATCATCTTAAAACATGTACCCATTTCCTCCAAATTTTGCACAAGTCTTACCATTCCTCATACCATGACTTTGGTGTGTTCAATACATCCATCTAAACTCTAATTTCCTCATAGACAATTCTAGGTCATTCTAAACCTCCAGAACTCCTTAGCTAACTCATTTCCACTCAAATTCCTCAGAATGATCCCTAGTGAATCCTAGGGCATATTAACTCACCACCTCCACTAAAACTCTTTGTTTTCTATTCAAATTCCGCCATAGCTTCTCTAGTATTTTACCATGCCCAAATGCATTGTTTTCCTCATTCAACCTACTCACACACATCAAGTCCTTTCTCATCTTGTTTCCTCACCCAAATCAACTCATACATAATAAACTCAATATAGTGCAATAATCTTAAATTGCATAGCACTAAGGCTCTTAAATAACATGGCTCTTAGGCCCTTAAATGACTTAAACTTAAACACTGAATTTCCCACATATAAAAGCTTTCAACCTGCAAATACACCCATCAATCTCATAGTAGTTATAATGCTCTTAAAATCCATCTTAAACTTATCTTATTAACTCATTCCCATTGGCTCCTTAGTCACAAGTTCACAAGCTTGTTTAAATTCTTTTTCCTAGGTTATATAACCCATTACGCAATGTAAGCTCTAAGCCACATTAGTACTTATTTAAATACCATCCCTTAAAACTTAAACCACCCTTAGGTAAGCATTTTACCTTGTTTTCCCAAGCTTATCTTAACTTCCTCCTTGGACCTTCTTCATGGATGAACCTCGGCCACCATTGAATTTCCTTTGCCAATGTTCTAATCAATATTCAATGACTCCAATGAGTACTAAACAACACACTAACCTTAGGGAATAAAACCTAGGTTAAAAATGTGTTTTAAGGTATTAAATTGAATGTTTTACCTTGGAGTCTTAAGGTAAGCTTGGATATGAATCAAGAAGGACCTCCTCTAGCCCTTGGAGAATATAAAATAAGCTAGAACAAGGCATAAAAATGAAGCCCCATGAGTGTAATTTTTCGGACATGTGAAGAAGTGATGGAAAGATGGTTTTTCTTACATATTCTTTACCTTAAGAGGATGGAGAACCAAATGGGCTCTTCAAACTTGATTTTCCCTCCATCAATGGAGTTTTCTCTTGGCACCGAAATGGAGCTTTGAAGGATTTGATAAGATAGAAAGCTAGAGCTTGAGCTAACTAAGAATATATGTGTTTAGTTTTTGATTTGGAGCTAAAATGAGTAAGTTATAGACATTTGAAGATGGAGCATAAATGGAGGCTTCACTCACGGTTTGGAGCAGGGAAGAAGAAGAGAAAATCGGTTGTGAAGGAGAGAAATGAAAAAGAGAGAGAGAAGGTAGGCTAGTATAGATATTTTGCTTTATAAAAGCAAATAGTAACTTCTTTTACTTTACTCTTCTTTTCCTTTCTTATTTAATGAAGTCTATGATGACTCATCCTCTTAGAAACCGGCCCTCTTCTTGATTTAGGCTGGTAATGGTCTTGTTTGACCAATTAATTAGACTTAGTTGATTAAAGACTAAACTAGGCACTATTTGATTACTATTCACAAACTAGTGCACATAATTGTGAAATTTTTGATTTCCCATTGATTTAGACTTCCTAATGTGATACTAAGTAGTACACATGTTAATTAAGGAGTAATGATGGACATTAGCCACTCAAAACCCATTTACAGACAATTTTTCAAAGTGCTTTAAAAGTTCTTAAAGCACATTTTGTGTTTTAACTTGTTTTCAAGCTTGGTTTCTTTGGTAATTGGTTTAAAATGACCATTAGGATATTACTAAGGTCTTAGCATGATATTTGGGTACTCACCCAAGTCTCTCCAAGCTTAGAGCACATTTTGCCTAATTGCCCTTAAGGCATTTTCTTGTGTTTTCCTTGGTTTAAATTGTCTACCAATCTTTCTAAGGCATATTTTAGCCCTACTACATCATAAATTGATGTTTACTTTGAATACTTAGGTTTGGGGTATTTCAATAGCTACCATAACAATTTCAGTAGGGCTGGTTCGACATCTGTAAACCCCGGGAATCACACTAATAGGAATGGGTTGGATGGTGGAAAAAATGGATTTAGTGGGGCAGTAAATGGTGGTGGGACTGGTGGTAGGACAGCTGAGCAAATCAACGTGTTGAGTCAAGCTGAAGCTAATGCCCAGGGAGGTGTCATTGAAGGTATTTTTCTTTTGATGGAACTCCTGTGCGTGTGTTATTTGATTCCGGTGCATCTAGATCCTTTATTGCTACTACATTTTTGAGGAAGTATGGAGTACAGGCAAATGATTCTATTGATATAGCTATAGCCATGTCGTCTGGCAAGGTAGTAGACTGTGATAAGATACTCAAGGGTGGTGAGCTAGACATCAAAGGGGTAAAATTTAAGACAAAACTGATCGTGTTTGACCTGCAACACTTCGACATTATCGTAGGAATGGATTGGTTGTCTAGACATAAGGGGCAAATTTGTGTGGGGATCAAAAGTAGTGCTAAGAGGTCCTGAAGAGAGGAGAGTATCCTATAGAGTAAATGAGGATAAGCCAGGTGTGAAAATAGTGACTGCACTAAGTCTAATGATGGAGGTAGAAAGAGGGGAACACGTGTTTTATGCTATGTTCAGGATCTAAGGCAAGAAGAAGCAAAACTAGATAATATTCCGGTAGTCAAGGAATACCCAGATGGTTTCCCTAATGAAATTCCAGGAATGCCTCCAGACAGGGAGGTAGAGTTCATTATCGATTTGGTGCCAAGTATCGGACCCATTGCCAAAGCTCCATATAGAATGGCACCAGCCGAGATGAAGGAACTTAAAACTCAGTTGCAAGAGCTGCTGGACAAGGGATACATTCACCCTAGTGTGTCCCCATGGGGAGCACCCATTCTATTCGTTAAGAAGAAGGATGGAAGCATGAGATTGTGCATTGACTATCGGGAGTTGAACAATGTGACGATAAAGAGCCGGTATCCTCTGCCAAGAATTGACAACTTGTTTGACCAACTTAGGGGTGAAGAGGTGTACTCAAAGATAGATCTAAGATCGGGGTACCATCAACTGAAGGTGGCTGAGAAGGATGTGCCAAAGATTGCATTTCGGACCAGGTATGGTCACTATGAGTTCACGGTCATGCCCTTTGGCTTGACCAATGCGCCGACAGTCTTCATGGATTTAATGAATCGAGTGTTCAATCCCTATTTGGATAAGTTTGTGGTGGTATTCATAGATGACATCTTGGTTTACTCCAAAGATCGGGCAGAGCATGAGGAACATTAGAGAATCATTCTTCAGACCCTCGGAGAACCAATTGTATGCAAAACTCAGCAAGTGTGAGTTTTAGCTAAGGAAGGTGGCATTTCTGGGCCACGTGATTTCACAAGAAGGTGTGGCAGTGGATCCTGCTAAGATAGAGGCTATAAAGGGGTGGCCAAGGCCGAGTAGTGTGACCGAAGTAAGAAGCTTCTTGGGACTAGCCGGTTACTACAAAAGATTTGTCAAGGATTTCTCTAGAATTGCCCGACCTTTAACTAACTTGATGAAGAAGGTAGTTAAATTCTAGTGGACGGAAGAGTGCGAGGAGGCATTTCAGAAGTTGAAAGACTGTTTGACTTCGGCACCAGTTCTTACCTTACCATCTGGCACCGAGGGCTTTGAGATCTATAGTGACGCATCGAAGTATGGACTGGGTTGTGTGTTGATGCAACACGGGAAGGTGATCGCTTATGCCTCCAGACAACTAAAGGAGTATGAGACTAGGTACCCAACTCACGACTTAGAGTTGGATGCCATCGTTTTTGCCTTAAAAATCTAGAGACATTACCTTTATGGAATTACCTGTCGAATCTACACAGATCATAAAAGATTGAAGTATATCTTCACTAAAAAAGAGCTCAACATGAGACAGAGAAGATGGTTAGAGTTGATAAAGGACTACGACTTGAAGATAAACTACCATGAAGGCAAGGCTAATGTGGTAGCTGATGCCATGAGCTAAAAGAAGGAGCACACTCTAAGTTCTATAAGAGTACTTCCCAATGAGCTTTTCAAAGAAATATAGGGTTTACATCTGGAGATAGTAGAATCGGGTTATGTGGAGCAGCTAACTCCATGACCGTTGGTATAGGGTATACGGAGGAGATCAAGAATAAACAATCAGAGGATGCTAAGTTTGAAAGTATCAAAAGAAAAATTAGGCAAGGAAAAGCTGAAGGGTTTGAAGTTGATGATAGCGGGTGTTTGCGGTTTCAGGGTCGGTGGTGTGTACCTCAAGGATGTGTTGAGCTGAAGGAGAAACTTATGAGTGAAGCGCATAACACGCCTTATTCTGTTCACCGTGGAGGAGACAAATTGTACAAGGACTTGAAACTAAACTTCTGGTGGCCTAATATGAAGAAGGAGGTAGCACAATTTGTATCCATATGTTTGACTTCAATCAAATTTGAACATAAGAGGATGGGTGGAGAAGTGGTGCCCCTTGATATTCCTGAATGGAAGTGGGATTCGATCTCTATGGACTTTGTCGTGGGCTTACCCCAATGAAAAATGGGATGAATCAAATTTGGGTAGTGGTGGATCGACTGACTAAGACCGCTAGATTTATTCCTATATGGGATACTTGGAGGATGGACCAGTTGGTGGAGGCGTACCTGAGGCATGTGGTCCATGGAGTGCCTAGATTAATAGTTTCGGATCGAGATTCTCGGTTCCTGTATAGATTTTGGAAGGCAGTTCAGGAAGCTTTAGGTACAAAGTTGAAGATGAGCACAGCCTTTCATCCCGCTACTGATGGTCAAACTGAGAGGACTATCCAAACCTTGGAAGACATGTTACGATGTTGTGTAATGGATTTTCAAGGGTCATGGGCTGATAGGCTACATCTTATTGAATTCTCCTACAACAATAGCTATCATGCGAGCATCAAGATGGCTCCGTATGAGCACTATATAGGAGGAAGTGTAGAACCCCATTAAGTTGGAGCGACATCAGTGAGACCTTGGTTCTAGGTCATGAATTAATTGAGGACACCATGAGGCATGTTAAGCTCATTCAGGAGCGTATGAAGGCTGCTCAGGATAGACAAAAGTCTTATGTGGACCTTAAGCGGAGACCTTTGGAGTTTGAGGTGGGTGAAAAGGCTTTCTTGAAAGTTTCTCCCACTCGTGGAGTAATGAGATTTGGTAAGAAGGGGAAGTTGAGCACTAAGTTCATAGGCCCCTACGATATCCTTGAGCGTATTGGGAAGATAGCATATAGGCTAGCATTGCCTATGGAATTGGAAAGGGTCCACAACGTGTTTCATGTTTCTCAACTGAAGAAGTATGTTCATGACCCTACTCACTTGATCCAACCCGAGTGGTAGAAATGGATCCAAATTTGAGCTACGAAGAGCGTCCCATCGAGATTCTTGATGAGATGACCAGGGAAACACGGTCTAACATGACTAAGATGGTCAAAGTTTTATGGTCTAAATATGGGGTAGAAGAAGCAACTTGGGAGGTTGAGCCTGAAATGAGGAAGAAATTTTCGGACCTCTTTCGAGGTATCCCTTCAGTTACGATGCTGTAACTTCTACTTTAAGGGGTGGAGTGTTATATCCGATTGATTTTTTATGCGATTGATTGTTTTTTTTTACTGCTACACTTGAATTTATCTCTGTGGTGATGGTTTCATGTGCATATCTGATGCCATATGGTTTATTTGCGGTTATATTCTAGTATATGGATGGGTTATCATGGTGGTTACTTGTTGGATGAGTGTGCTAATGGAATAATGTGATATACGATGGTTTTGATGTTGGTGTATGTGTTAAACCTGGTGAAAGGTTGAAATTGGTCTTGGCCGGATCAAGGGAAACTGGACACAAAATGGGGTGGAAAGGTAGTTCAACTTTGGCACTGGCCATGTCAAGGTTGGATGATCCTTGAAACTTCGTAAAGCTTGGCATTAAAATTGAATGAATTGTTTTCATTGAGTTGGTGTGGTGGCATTACGTCACATAAAATTAAAACTTGGAAATGGGGATGGTACGGGAAAGGAATCCCTAATGTGTGACTTATGAGCCTAGCAGATCATTATCCATATAAGGAAGGTAAGCTTCGGGGACGAAGCTTTCTTTTAAGGGGGAGGTAGTGAAATACCCCAAAAAATCTATTTATGTGCTTTAACACCTTAAAACATTATTTTGGTCACTTTTGAGGGTAATTCGGGAATAGAGACTTTATGGAGTATTTTTAAGGGATGAGATGTGTTCAATTGGGTTCTGAATGTATTTTTCCATAAGTTGATTGGAAATGGTATTTTGGTTAATTTTGACCGAAAAGTTGACTTTCACCACCAGGGGTATTTTGGTAATTTAGCCCGAGTCAAGAAATTGGTCCACCATGGCATATAGACAAGTATAAATACCATTAGCAAATTAATGAGCGAAAATATGTAGGTGGGAAGTTAGCTTATCTTAAAGACGATATCTTACCTTTAAAAAACAAAAGTTACTTTGCGTCCTTAATATAAGTTTTTATTCTTGGTTAGTTACTAATGTGCTGGAAGTATTTATTTACTCTTAATCCAGATTAGATCATCCATTTGAACAGATTTTCCACTCAACATTGAATATATTTACAACCTCCTTAATGCCTTAAAACATAAAAATGGCATTAAAGTCATATTTTGATCGTTGGTCTTCTTTTATTGTTTTCAAACGCCTTCTCTCTTTTGATAAATCTAGGAAGATCAATATTCAAGTTTCCTATCCCTTTTGCTGAATCAAATCGTCTTTAACCTTAATTGTCATTATAACCTTGGACTTATTTTTTACTTTAGCATTCTTTTCTAATTTTACAAAACTCGTCTTTATTAAATAAGAATTTAGATTAAATATTCAAAGAGAATTACAATCTTTTCCTTCCATTACTAATTAAACCTCTTTCATGCCTTAATTGCCATAATTACCTTTGAATTTCCTTTGTCTACCCTTCACGATTCATTACTCCTCATTAAATCTTTGGCCCTTTTTATTCTGAATTACTTTCTTCTTTTTGAATCATGCCTTCTCCCAATGGCTTTCCAACTTCCTTAAACTATTTCAAACTCTTCTAAATTACCTCGGCATTCTCTCACCTCATTGCACTATATATAGGGATGTAAACCGATACGTTTCCTCACACACCTCAATTCTTCTCCATTCTAGTTGATTAGTAATCAAAGCTGGTTCGGGAACTCTTCTAGTAGGTGTCACCATCTAGTCCTTCATTTTAGTGTAGAAGTTCTGAGGAACCTTCCAGGGCGCCATTTGTTCGTGTTAAGAATCAGGTTGATCAAGTAAACCATAAACAAGTTTGTGAGTTTAATCTCGATAAGGTAACCTAGATATCTAGTTGTTCTTGGGGATAACTATGCTTTCTGTAAAATGTGTTGAATTATGCGTTTTATTTGCTATCATATTTTGACACAGTTCTTATGATTCGAAAGGATAAGTGATGGATTAACATGGTAAAGGTAAAGTAATATTTGATATGGAATTGTGTGGTGACAATTGTTGTGAAATGATTAAACTTGATGATCAAATTGGATCATTTGGTTATGGAATATTATGGTTTGGTATTCACCAGTTACCCACGGAGGGCCCAGATCTTAAGTTCTAGTCATCTACTCGTTTTACTTTTCGACCTATCTGGGGGGTGTGCACACTTAAGGATGCTAGAGTGAGGTGGTGGCGTTGATGTCTCGCGGAGAGCCCGACAGCAAGCTCCAGTGAATAACTGGAGTGAGGTTAAATTATTTTGGATTGATGGTTAAGAATTGGTTGATAAGAAGCAAGTATGTGGTTTGGTTGTCAATACTAAATAATTCAATGGTGCTTTATTGATTATGAGAAAGTGAATGGATATGTTGTTTCTCGATGCTAGTGTTACTCAGCTTTGCTGATTGTTGCTTTCCTTGTGTTGTTTAAAATGTGTGGTTAAGCAGGTTACGACCAGGAGTGAGTGCGCGGGTATGGGGAGTGAACACCTAACACTAGGACATCGAAATCCTTAGAGAGAGAAGGCCTAAAATAAACTAGTGTTAGAGTCTGAATTTTCATTGAATTTGTAACCTTGGCGGATGCTAAGACCTTAAGTTTAATTATCATAGATACTTTTATTTCTGGAACAGATGTGATCAGTGTAATAAACAGGTCTTGATAAATTTCTTCTAAGTATAAGTTTTAACTTAATTAAGTTTGTTCTAAATCACAATCCATTGCCTTATATCCTTAGCGCCTTTTAGGCATGGCGGTAACACCCAGGTTAATTTAGTCTTCCGCTGTCTAAATAAAACTCAAAAATTTGGGGGTGTTACACTTCTACCTTACCATTAGTTTGGGGATGGTAAGGTAATGCTACATTGTGTGTCATCTCATACTTAGACATTAAAGAAGTGAATGCTCGGTTGCAGAAGTGAGAACCACCATCACTAATGATTGCTCTGGGCATCCCAAATCTGGTGAAGATGTGCTTTTTCAATAGAATCAGCGGTATGGCAAGGGATAGCTTCAACCTACTTTGAAACATAATCCACAATGACCAGAATGTAATGGTTCCCATGAAAAATGAAGGGAATGGGCTCATAAAATCCATGCCCCAGACATCAAATAGCTCTGACAGCTGTCACAATGAGAACAGAAATGGTGGGCATCCTTATGTAGAGTGGGCCAAAAGAATCCACACTCCATCACCTTTGCAGCTGGTCTTGAAGAACCATGATGACCACCTAGCTCTCTAGAATGGAAGAACTCGATAACACTCTAGATCTCCGCATCTGGAAGGCATTGCTTCATTAAACCATCAACACAAATCCTAACGAGACAAAGATCCTCCCAGATATAGTGGCGGGCTTCTGATAAGAGTTTATTCTTCTGGTTGTAGCTGTAGTCATGAAGAATCAGCCCAGAAGCAAGATAATTCACCAAATCTGCATACCATAGTTCTTTCACCTTTCTAATAATGAAAGTTGTCTCATCAGGGAATAACTCATTGATTGAGACTCCATTATCAAGAATGTCTAGCTTAGACAGATGGTCAGCAACTTTATTTTACTTTCCATTTTATCCACAACCTCCAAGTTAAACTCTTGGAGAAGTAGAATCCACCTCAGAAGTCTATGCTTAGAATCATTTATCTGGAAAAGATACTTAAGTGTCGTATGGTCAGTGTGAACAATTACCTTGCTTCCTAGCAGATACGATCGAAACTTATCCAAAGCAAACCACAACAAGTAACTCTTTTTTTGTAGTGGTGTAGTTCTTTTGAGCATCAATAAGAGTTTTACTGGCGTAGGTAATTACTCTTAGCATCTTATCTTTCCTCTGATAGAGTGCGGCGCCAACAACATAATCGCTCGCTGTGAGCCTCGATTTTAAACCCTACCCTACCTTGATTAAAGCTGATTAGGATCTAACCGGGTTTTAGGTCCACTTATAACCTAAGATTAATAACAATGTCATTTAACAATAATTATTAAAACCTAAGCTAGCTCACTGGAACCTATTATGAGTCGCCACCTAATTTTAACCTAGATCAAATTAGGAAAGGAGAGTTCGGGTTCGGGGGCTTGGTATTCGACTTATTTAGGGTTCAATTACTTTCATTACCCCTAGAAGTCGTTTTTCCTCTACTTAGTTTAATTACGGCTTATTACAAGTCGTTTTAACCTAAGTGCACAAGCTTCTATTTTTTTGTGTTTTTGAACATTTTTTGACTGAAAATAAAAGTGAAAGTTGAAATTACCTAAACTAGGGTTTCGGAGGCAGAATTAGGTCAAATTTTGTTTCCGTCCGTAGCCACGGACCTAATGTCCGTAACCACGGACCCTAGTTAACCTATGTGAAAATAAAAGTCGAATTAAACAGAAGACAAAAATTTGAAAAGTCCGGGGCCAAGGCCCAGACATAGTTTTGCAAAACCTAAATTTTTAAAATTTTAAAATCCTGCCGCCGTCCGTGGGTGTCCGTGGCCACGGACAACCCGTCCGTGGTCCCGGACCATAGGTCCGAGATCCCAGACAACCCACGAACGGGGGTTTTATGGTGGTTCCCGAAGGTGTTTTCGGCTCAAAATTTATGCACGTGTAGCCTGAAAGGTATACAATTCGTTAGTAATTGAAATATTGCAGTTTGAAGTTGAATTATGTACGTAACTTGACGAACAAGTGACAAGGCAGAAGCAAAAGTAATTAGTAATACAGAAGCGTAAAAAGGTTAGTTTGAACCCAAAATTTGACAGAGAGTTAATAAGGTCGTGGAGAGTTAGAAAAGTAGAATTGCAACCTGTTTTACCTTCAGATTTGTGGTGTTTCTTCACGTCGGGATTCTTCGGAGGCCTCGTTGATGGCAGATCCAGAAGAACTTCGAACCCAGCATCTGACTCCTTGTTTATCTTGATGTTCTTCACGTTTTGGTGCTGTTTTGGTGAGGGTTTGATGATGGATGATGTTGTGGGAGTTGAAAAATGTGTTTTGGTGTTGATTTTGGTGAGATTTCGGTGTTCGATCGTGGCTCTGGGGTTCAAAACGTGAAGAGCAAGAGACGGCTGCCTTCTTTGAGAGTCTAGGGTTCTTTAGGGTCTGATTTGATCATGGGATAAGGTTCCTTATATAGGCTTCCTTAAAGATAGAAAAATCCGGTAAAAACCGAGATTTACCGACGTTTTAGCTCAAGGGCTTCCAAAAGGAATTTGATTATGAAATTTCACACATGGGTAAAGGATGATATTTAAGATTTTTCTAAAGTGGAATCGAATTTTTTTGGATATTGGAATATTTTTAAATTCAATTTCTCGTCAGATTCAATTTGAAATTGCTAGGAAATTATTGGAAATTCAAAAAAATTAAAATTCAACTCCATCATGCTTCAAATGTCATCCTCTATCATGGGTTACAATTTCAAAGCATTTTGAATTGATTTGACCCTTATTTGGAGGAGAGAGAAAGCCTATAGGGGGCTTGGGAGCCTTGAAAAATTACAAAAATGCCCCTGGAAATGACTAAGCTGTCCCTAGCACTCTGAAATGTGCCGATCGAACTGGGAACCCTCGCTACTAGCCTATTAGTAGAGACTCTCTTCCGGGGGGTTGAAATTTTGGGTATAACAGATTGCCCCCCGTCAACTAGACTTTGTAATGGAAATGAAAAGGCTAGTTGATGCTTGAGTGATACCCTAAAATTTTGGATCTTAAAAGACCCCACGTGCAATTGAAATCCGACAAGTTGTGTTGAGCTATTCTAAGGTGCTAACCACCTATGAGTAAAGTGGAAGGGATGTCAAGCGATTCTAAGGCATTGACTACCTATGAGGATGATATGATGTCAAGCTATTCTAAGGCGTTGACTACCTTTAAAGGAATGAAGTACGCCGAGCATTCTAAGGTGTCGGGAACCTGAAAGCGAATGAAATACGCCGAGCATTATAAGGTGTCGGGAACCTGAAGTTGGATGGAATACACCGAGCATTATAAGGTGTCGGGAACCTGAAGTTGGATGGAATACACCGAGCATTATAAGGTGTCGGGAACCTGAAATACGCCGAGCATTATAAGGTGTCGGGAACCTGAAGTTGAATGGAATACGCCGAGCATTATAAGGTGTCGGGAACCTGGAATACGCCGAGCATTATAAGGTGCCGGGAACCTGAAAGTGAAAAGTGACGTAATGAGATTGATGTGATGTGTGCCTAGATTGACGAATGTAAAGTAGGACCTATGGGTGCCTAAGTGAAATGGTACGAAATCGGGTTCATGACGAGCCAGAGGTTGAGTTCATCTATTCTGGTGAATCTGAATCTTTGGCTGAGAATCTGCATCTCTGAAGAGTCTGTATCTTTGGCTGAGAATCTGTATCCCTGAAGAATCTATACCTTCGGCTGAGAATCTGTATGTCTGATCGGGTGAGAATCTGTATCTCTGAAGAATCTGTATCTTCGGCTGAGAATCTGTATCTCTGATCGGGTGAGAATCTGTATCTCTGAAGAATCTGTATCTCTGATGGGGCGAGAATCTGTATCTTCGGGGTGAGAATCTGTATCTCTGGTCTATGAGGATTTTCGTACGGACGGATGCAAGGTAAACTTTATGCAAATGATCATGATGAAGTTGATTATGAAAGTGCCAAACATGGCAATGATGATGTGCATGTCAAAATACAATCAAAGTGTATGTAGGAAACTTGTCCAAATCAAAAAATCATTGGAAAATGTGCCAAACTTGGCAATGTTTAGGGTCAAAAATTGTCCAAAGCAAGACATTGCTAGAAAGTATGCCAAATGTGGCCATGATGAGGTTTATGAAACCGAAGTGTTTAAAGGAAAGTTGTTCAAGACGAGAAATTGTTGAAAGAGGTGCCAAACGTGGCAGTGTTTGAAGAAATTCTGTTTAGTGAAAAGGAAAGTGAAAATCATTTCCTAACTATAGACTTCGGACTATTATATCCTACGAGATGAGCATGCCGCCGGTGGGGTATGTGTATGATGTGAAGGTTAGGGTATAGTGGGCCCGTGGTGTGATGGCGTGGGTAAGGGCTTATGTGGGCCTGTGTAGTGGAGGTGTGGAGGTAAGGTCTTATTTGGGCCTGTGGTGGGATTGTGGTGGTGATGTTTAAGCTTTGGGTTCCAATTGGTGTTGTCATAGCAATTGTTGGAATCAACAATTGCCCCCAGTATTTTTCCCTTAAGAAAATATGAGCTAGAGTTCATGGCAATCGATCGTTCCGATCGATTGCCCC
Organism: Limonium bicolor; assembly: GCA_023374045.1. Taxonomy (NCBI): domain Eukaryota; kingdom Viridiplantae; phylum Streptophyta; class Magnoliopsida; order Caryophyllales; family Plumbaginaceae; genus Limonium; species Limonium bicolor. Next base: position 79,938,335 of record CM041780.1, on the reverse strand, counting down.
CAGTATTTTCTTTGATCAAACGTGCGAACGAGTCTCGTCCTCACAGGGTCAAAGCTTATGTTCTGATTTGGTGCTTCCTAACCTACACTCGACGTGTTTGGTGTCTACACTCGTTTCTCACTCACGGTCGTAACTTCTAGACCATTGAATTTGATATCTGATGAATTTACGCATTCGATCTGTTACTTTCACGTGATTGGACACACAACTATCAAGTCAGAAGTCTTTAAAGCTTATAACGTGGCCGTAGGGTGTGATAGACGACGGGATCACGGAGGGATATTTGAGGTATGTGGAGCTTAAATGGGTGACCAAAGCTGCAACTTGTGTCTTCTCTCAGATTCATCTTCCTTGTCTTGAAGTCGTCTAGCTGCTTCGTGTTAACGTTGTTTTCGAGCTTCTGGACCTGGACCTTTGAAGTTGTCCTTTACACCATTTCTCTTCTCTTTGTCATTTGGATCTCTTCGAGGCACTTCGGGTTTGCCTTTTTTTCTTTATCCTTTCTTGTCTTTGCCTTCGGGGTTCTTGTGTTTCCCGGTTTTGGGCTTCGAGAGCTGTTTTGATGCGAGCTTTTTGGATCCTGTGTCACTCTGGGACCATTTGCGGATCACTTTGTCATGCTAATAGCGGCGTTGCTTCTTTGGACTGATGAGAACGTTATCTGAGAGTCGGACTCCTCGCGTCCTTTGGTCACCGGGTCGGACATTCATCGTTGGCTGGGTTATTTTGTGGAGTTCATAATATCGAAAAGGGATATATGAAAGGCTCAGCGGGGGTGCCTAGGGTTTAATGTCAGGGTTCACAAGCTTTTGGCTACGTGGTGTTGTACCTAGGTGCTTCGTCATTCTTGATAGTTGTGTATCCGCTCTTTGTTACTTTTCGCAGGTCTAAGAGTAAATTTACAAATTATCTCCTTCGGTCGGAGTTATCCGTTTACCTTACCTTTGAATGTGGTCTCACCGGAGTCGTGTAAAAATGACACGCTCGTTCACTCATGGTTTTTCCGCTCAAGACACTCTCGTGAATTTCACTCAGAGACTAGTTCACACGCTTAACCGAAAGATTCGAAGACAATGATTCTAAACTCGGATTGCCCCCAGTATTGATTTGGGGTTTGTGACAACAGTTTGATAGATGTGGGCCTTGAACCTCATTGAGGGTTGTTTGGATATTATGGGGTGAGTTGTGTGTTAGGTGGCCTGTTCAAATTTTTAGAAACAAGAGACAAGTCGTTCCATTGCATAGTCAGAAAATGATTACTTCGTGATCCTTGAAAGACATGAGTGCTCTTTTTTTTAAGTTTTTTTGAATTAATGAATGATGCTTTGTACAAAAATTATGAAAATGGAACTATGTTTTATTCAACGAAAAATAAAGTTGGAAATTACAAACTCGGGAAAACTACCGAAAATGATCAGGGAAACTAACTACTACAAAAGTTGAAAGACGACTAATCAAAGAAAAGAAACGCATTTAATGAGAAAAACAACATATCTGATGATGCTTGGGCACGCGTGCTCTGCGCTCTCCACCACGTTCTTATAATTGGAGCCCTTGGTCGATCAGGTCCTGGATTCTGTGTTGTAGGGCCCTGCAGTGGTCAGTGTCGTGACCGGGCAGCTGATGGAAGTGACAAAATTGATTAAGATCCTTCCCCAAATGAGTAGTTCCTGGCCTCAGGGCGAGCGGTTGCATCGGATATCTTCCTCGAAGCTCCTCAAGTGCTTGTCTTGGTGTTCGGCCGATGTCTGTGAACTCTCTCTGTCGAGAACTCCGTCGGGATGGTTCTACTGTCCCAACGCTCCAACCAGGTCCTCTTGACTGTCGATCACTGCCCTCCTCATGTTGCCTGGTTCTCTTACGGGTGCAGCTTTGGATGCAAGTTGCTGCTCCTGGTTGTCTGATCACTTTCCTGAGTTCTGTAGCAATTTCTTTGACATTCTCCTCCGATCCTCGGACCCTAATGGAGCCAACTTCAATGCAGTCATAAAGGGTGTTGAGAAGCCTGTCCACTAACTCATCCCGAGCTTGACGTTCGGACTCGAGGGAAAGAGCCTTTGCTTTCAACTCTTCGATAACAGCAACGTAGTTAGATTCCACGGCGTCCATGGCAGCACTATGCCTCTGCTCCATGGCTTCAATGGTGGCCATGTGCTTTTGTTCCAAAATTGCGAGCTGGGCTTCCATGTCGATTGGACCGCACTTAGGACTTGAGTCTACCTGTGTCCAAGGTGTCCATTATTAGCTAACAAAAGGAAGTGGGCTGAAAGATACTAAGGTGAGAATGACGCTTCACAAGATAGATCAAAACAGACTTAGGCTGAAAGCAAGTGGGCCAGGATACCCAGAGAATGAGGTGTTTGGGCTGGAGTATCTCTCAGACTATGAACTGGAATTTGGACTGAAATGTAAACAGATGGCTTTGATTGGGCCTGAGAGGTAACACCTAGATCTAGGGTTTTGGACCAGGGCCCGAATAAGAAGTCTACCTAGACTAGAATGAGCCCTTGGGCCGGAATGTGTTTGGGCCTGGAGTAAAGCACATGGGCTGGAATGGTCCCTAAATCACAAATGGGCCTAACTTTCTTTGGGCCAGAGAAGATGGTTGCTAAGCAGAAAAAGATTTTATTTTCAGAACTTGTGGGTTATTTCAAGTTCAGGTGGATTTCTTTTTTTTGGGCCTAGAACTAATTGGATAATTCAAATTGGGCCAGAAGAGAAATCACCTAAGTCTAAGCTTTTGGGCCGAAGCCCGAATGACTCACATATTAAACCAAACAGGACCTCTGGGCCACAAACAAGTAGAGCCGCCAATTCGGTTGGGCTAGGTTAATGTAGGAGAAGTTCCTATCAATCTCTAGGCTGGGTAATGGGCCGATCATACAAGCAAACAAGGCCCACACAAATTCAACATGTCCTCACTTGACGGTTAAATCAATTTGGGTATGGATCGATCCGGAGAGGTGCTTGGGGCTTGGGCCCAGGTCGCCACAAAGGAATAGGGCTTGCACGCTATTCTCTTTGGGCTTCCCACTTTTTTCACATCACCTGAAGGTGTGCGTCTGCGGCCGGGTCTTTGACTGACCAAACAATGGGCTAGGTAAGGACACTGCCAGGAAAACGCTTGGGGCTAAGGCCCAGGTATTAAGGGGTGTGGTTAGACGACATCCCTCCTCTTTTCCCCCGCTTATTCACATCACCTAAAAGGTGTGAGTCCCTGACAGGGACCCTCAAACGGGTCCCGGGGTGAAATCGGTTTGTGTGGACCCTCGCTCTCATATGATGCAAAGGTGCAGAAAAAAGTGCGCACAAAAGTAAACAAACAAGTAATAAAGCCATAAATAAACATTTTCGAGTTAAGCCCTCTTTCTTAAAATTAAACAAGTTAAAATTAAGAATTTGTCCCCAGCAGAGTCGCCAGTCTGTGAGCCTCGATTTTAAACCCTATCCTATGTTGATTAAAGCTGATTAGGATCTAACCGGGTTTTAGGTCCACTTATAACCTAAGATTAATAACTATGTCATTAACAATAATTATTAAAACCTAAGCTAGCTCACTGGAACCTATTATGAGTCGCCACCTAATTTTAACCTAGATCAAATTAGGAAAGGAGAGTTCGGGTTCGGGGGCTTGGTATTCGACTTATTTAGGGTTCAATTACTTTCATTACCCCTAGAAGTCGTTTTTCCTCTACTTAGTTTAATTACGGCTTATTAGTCATTTTAACCTAAGTGCGCGAGCTTCTGTTTTTTTGTGTTTTTTAACATTTTTTGACTGAAAATAAAAGTGAAAGTTGAAATTACCTAAACTAGGGTTTCGGAGGCAGAATTAGGTCAAATTTTGTTTCCGTCCGTAGCCACGGACCTAATGTCCGTAACCACGGACCCTAGTTAACCTATGTGAAAATAAAAGTCGAATTAAACAGAAGACAAAAATTTGAAAAGTCCGGGGCCACGGACAGGATGTCCGTAGGCCCGGACATAGTTTAGCAAAACCTAAATTTTTAAAATTTTAAAATCCCGCCGCCGTCCGTGGGTGTCCGTGGCCACGGACAACCCGTCCGTGGTCCCGGACCATAGGTCCGAGATCCCGGACAACCCACGGACGGGGGTTTTATGGTGGTTCCCGAAGGTGTTTTCGGCTCAAAATTTATGCACGTGTAGCCTGAAAGGTATACAATTCGTTAGTAATTGAAAGATTGCAGTTTGAAGTCGAATTATGTACGAAACTTGACGAACAAGTAACAAGGCAGAAGCAAAAGTAATTAGTAATACAGAAGCGTAAAAAGGTTAGTTTGAACCCAAAATTTGACAGAGAGTTAATAAGGTCGTGGAGAGTTAGAAAAGTAGAATTGCAACCTATTTTACCTTCAGATTCGTGGTGTTTCTTCACGTCGGGATTCTTCGGAGGCCTCGTTGATGGCGGATCCAGAAGAACTTCGAACCCAGCTTCTGACTCCTTGTTGTTCTTGATGTTCTTCACGTTTTGGTGCTGTTTTGGTGAGGGTTTGATGATGGATGATGTTGTGGGAGTTGAAAAATGTGTTTTGGTGTTGATTTTGTTGAGATTTCGGTGTTCGATCGTGGCTCTGGGGTTCAAAACGTGAAGAGCAAGAGACGGCTGCCTTCTTTGAGAGTCTAGGGTTCTTTAGGGTCTGATTTGATCATGGGATAAGGTTCCTTATATAGGCTTCCTTAAAGATAGAAAAATCCGGTAAAAACCGAGATTTACCGACGTTTTAGCTCAAGGGCTTCCAAAAGGAATTTGATTATGAAATTTCACACATGGGTAAAGGATGATATTTAAGATTTTTCTAAAGTGGAATCGATTTTTTTTGGATATTGGAATATTTTTAAATTCAATTTCTCGTCAGATTCAATCAGAAATTGCTAGGAAATTATTGGAAATTCAAAAAAATCAAAATTCCAATGCCATCATGCTTCAAATGTCATCCTCTATCATGGGTTACAATTTCAAAGAATTTTGAATTGATTTGACCCTTATTTGGAGGAGAGAGAAAGCCTATAGGGGGCTTGGGAGCCTTGAAAAATTACGAAAATGCCCCTGGAATGACTAAGCTGTCCCTAGCACTCTGAAATGTGCCGATCGAACTGGGAACCCTCGCAACTAGCCTATTAGTAGAGACTCTCTTCCGGGGGGTTGAAATTTTGGGTATAACACTCGCATCTGTCATGATCTCAAACGGTTTTGACCAATCTGGTGGAACCAAAATTGGATCTAAGCAGAGCTTATCTTTCATGGTTGGAAAAGCTATCATACAATCATCAGTAAACTGGAATCTGACATCTTTATGAAGCAAGTCTGACAGGGGCTTAGCAATCTTCAAAAAATCTTGAATGATTCTCCTATAGAATCCTGTGTAACCAAGAAAATATCTGATATCCTTCACTGTAGTCAGTGAGGGAAGCTTTTCTTTCGCCTCCACCTTAGCTTTATCCACCTTGATGCCCTTCTTTGAAACCTTGTGGCCTAGAAATATACCCTCACATACCATAAAATGGCACTTCTCCCAGTTTAGCACATGGTTCATCTCCTCACAGCATCCCAATATCTGATCCGGTTGCTCCAGGCACACCTCAAAGCTTTGTCCATAGACTGAAAAATCATCCATAAAAACTTTAATGCTCTTCTCAATGAAGTCATTGAAGATAGCCATCATGCACCTCTGCAACGTCACAGAGCATTACAGAGACCGAAAGCCATCCTCCTATATGCGAATGTCCTATATGGACAGGTGAAGGTCATCTTCTATTGATCTTCTGGACTAATAGGGATCTGAAAAATAACATTGTAGCCATCAAGGAAATAGTAGAACTCCTGACCAGCTAACTGCTTAAGCTTTTGATCAATGAACAGGAGCGGAAAATGGTCCTTCCTCGTGGAGTTGTTGAGACGACAGTAGTCAATACACATTCTCCATCGGCTTGTCTGCCTCTGGGGAACCATCTCACCCTTCTCATTCAGGACAGCTACAATCCCACCTTTCTTGGGCACGACCTGAATTGGAGAAACCCATTGGTTGTCTGAGATAGGGTAGATTATGCCAGCATCGAGAAGCTTCAAAACCTTAATTTTTACCACTTCCTTCAGGTTGGGATTTAATTATCTCTTTGTAACTATCTTCCATGTAAATTCTGTGAGTGCGGAAGCCCAGATTGATTCCTTTAATGTCAGCAACTAACCACCCCATGGCACCTATGTGTCTCTTGAGCACCTTCAGAAGTCTAATTTCATGCAAAATAGACCAAGATACGGAGATAATAATAGGCAGGGTGTTACCTTCTACTAGAAAAACATATTTAAGATGTGAATGAAGAGATTTAAGCTCAAGAATATGAGGCTTCGCTATTGAAGGGATGGGCCTCTGGATAGGTCGGTCAGCTTCTCCAAAGGAGGAATGAGTGAGAAAAAGTATGATCTCCCTTGGTTGAGTTGCTGGACAGCTGAGGCCATCTCAAAGCTCTTCTTGCCATCTTTAACGGATAAGCTCAATACCTACTCTAAAATGCCAAAATACTCACACAAGGAATAATGAAGTTCATCATTACTTCTAGGGATATAGCCATCCTCTAGATCAGAAAAATCCTCAAGTAAATCAAAAGAAAATACAGCATGAGAACAAGAGTTCTTTCGCATCATATTATTACTATCAAAACTCAATTATTCATCATGGAATTTAAGGTGATGTTTCCATTATCAACATCTATAACAGTCTTAGCAGTACGAAGGAAAGGTCTACCCAAAATTAAAGGTAGCTCAACATCCTCATCCATATTAAGGATTAAAAAATCAGCTGGGAAGAAGAACTTACCAACACCGACAATGACATTCACCATAATACCTTGAGGTGTGATCGAGGATCTATCCGCTAACTAGAGATTAAAATGAATTGGAACGAGCTTACCTGCATGTAGCTTCTTGAACATCATATATGGCATCAGATTGATGGTCACTCCTAGATCACAAAGGCCATATCCGTAGTCCATATCACCCATGGAGCAAGGAATGATGGGCTGACCTGTATCACCACGCTTGGGAGGTAGCTTCTGCAGGAACACTGTTGATCAGGTCTCGATCAGTTGGATGGTGTCCTGCTCATTGTACTTCCACTTATTTGAACTCAAATCCTTGACAAATTTAGCATAGATAGGCATCTGTTTGATTGCATCAATAAGAGGAATATTAATTGTAAGCTTGCAAAAGACATCTAAAATTTGGAGATTAAAATGAATTGGGATGAGCTCATCCGCATGCAGTTTTTTGAACATCATACATGGCATCAGATTGATGATCGCTCCTATATCACAAAGGCCATATACGCAGTCCATATCACCAATGGAGCAAAGAATGATGGGCTGACCTGGATCACCACACTTGGGAGGTAGCTTCAAAGGGATCGCTGCTGAACAGGTCTCGATCAGTTGCATGGTGTCCTTCTCCTTGTACTTCTTCTTATTTGAAATCAAATCCTTGAAAAATTTATCATAGTTAGGCATATGTTTGATTGCATGAATAAGAGGAATATTAATTGTAAGCTTACGAAAGACATCTTAAATTTTCCAAACTACTCATCAAACCCTCGCTCTTTGCGATGGTTTGGAAAAAGAAGTTCTCTAGCAAGTGTTTTTCCTTTCGTATTCTTAACAATAGTTCAATGAGAGTTGGAAGAAGTAGGAGCCTAGATCTCCTCATGAACTACCTCAGGAGGGGCAGATTACCCTGATGGTGGACCGGCAATAATAGAAAGGGGCTCGGAAATTGGCTTTCTGCCACTTTATCATTAATTAGCTTCCTTCCACTTCTTAAGGTAACTGCTGTACCTCTTCAAAATCTTCGTAGTCCTCAACCATCAATGCATCTGAAACTAACACTGCCTTTGACTTCTCCTTGGGATTGGTGTCTAGTTGGGAAGGCAGTCATCCAGAAGGCCTCTATTGTAAGAGGAACTGAGTCAACTGACTCATTGCAAACGGGAAAATTGAAGACAAATAGATATAACTAAGAAAATTATCCTAGAAAATCTATAAATCAAAAAATGCCCACGGGTTGCAAAAATAAATCCCGGTCAAAGAGTATAGTGAACTAGAAGCTACCGGGGTCGAATCCACGGGGACTTAGTAATTAAATCTAATCCTAGAAAATAGCGAATTAAGGGGGTTGTCGTTTGTTTTGGTTTTTAAATTAAAATTAGCAAGCGAGGAAATTAAATAAAAGTGTGTACAAAGATTAATGAAGCGGAACCTTGGGTTCAGGGGAATTCTTAGCTAGCCATATTATATAACTAATCACCGGTTAATTGAAACTTGGATTGGCAAAATTCTTTTGATCTCTTTAAGACTAAATCCTAGTCAAATTGAGCTCTTTTATCCGTAACCCATTAGACCGAATCACGAACTAATGCCATACAAATAAAAGGATTAAGCGCGAGAATTATTCTTTGCATCTGAAGGTCCAATTAATTAATCTAATCAATTTTTCCACAGATTAACAGGTTGCTATGACCTTTCTACCACTCACCGGTCAGATCCTGACAGAAATTCGTAAAGCTATTAATAAAAATCTGCAGTTTTTATTAAAAGGATAAATAAAAACAGCAACCTGAACAATCCAAATAATTATCCCAATCAACCGGTAAAATAATTATAATAACAGTCTAACTACGAATCCCCCGTCACCCAAGATTTAATCCTTTAGCCTAACATAATTAAAGAACAAACACAAGAAGAGAGAGTAGAAATCATCTGTGTGTTGATCTTCTAATTCGTCAGCAAAAAGGTTGAGCAGATGAATGAATTTGGAGCAGAAATCCTCTTCTCCGGTGTGTTGAAATGGTCACGGCGCAGAGAGAGTAAAAGAGGCGATGTGTGCAATGAATTGTTGTTTTGGATCCTTTCACTTCCAAAGCCTTCCTTAATTATAGTCAAATTCAAGACTTTCTGTTTGTCCATTGATGGTTTCTTTTAGTCTCTTCAGTTTTGTGAAATAAATAAAGACCTTCCAGTTCCTTTAACTTTCTGTATTCAATTGTCGTCATCCATCAACAACTCTTGGAAGGAAGTTTCTTTATTTATTTAACTTCATCCATCAATAGCTATTGGAAGACTCTAGAGTTACCTGCGTGCCTCTCTCCCTTTGTGCTTGTCCTTTGTTTTTCAAAATTTTGCACCCCAAGATCAGCTAACCAACTAAACTTCCTCTATGGCTTCCTTCCAAGTTGAGCAATCACAGCAAAACTTTAACAAATGCAAGAGAAAAGAGCTTAGAGATGCACAAAAAAACAAGTGGCGAAGGAGCTTACCCCACCCCACACTTAGAGTGAAGCAATGTCCTCATTTCGTAGGAAGAATTAAAATTGCGCAAGCAATCCAACGGGGGAAACAAAATCGCACACAACATATCAGAAGGGAGCGTGTAAAATTTTCAAGAGAAGAAAAGGTAAGAATACTCCCAAGAGTCCGCTCAGGGTGTGTAGCAAGTCCAACCCCACACTTAATTTCAACTAAGCGACAATGTAAGCAAGCTGAGAAATATAATCTGCAAAGCCAGGAGAACTCAAGTGGAACCAGACAAAACCATCAGTAAAAAAATAAGAGCCAAGGCTCTTGCAATAAGCATAACATCAGCGAACACACCACAAACTTAAAAGAAAAGGCAAAATAAACAACTAAACTAAGAGAGGGAAAAGAGATACAAACCGGTGGGTTGCCTCCCACCAAGCTGCCCGGATTTAGAGTCTCTGGCTAGACTCTCACTTCGTTATCCCGGATCAAAAATAAAAGTTGACCATAGTGTCAATGGGAGTAAGAAGTGAACAACAAGTGGGACCAAACCACCTGGATCAAAACAAAACGTTACCATAACAAATAGAATATGAAAATAACCACTCCACAAAACCTGGTGTTTGAGTGCTTCCTCAAACTTGAGAATAAAAATATCCTCATCGATGTGGTGAGGCTCGAAGAAAATGTGATAATGGCACAATGGCAATGGCTCATCCTTCTCAAATCCTAAGATGTAAACATCTCGTTAGCTCGGTGAAGCTCTGCTGGCTGGTGGATAGGTGGAGGAAGAAGGTCCATGAGGTGCGAAGGCTCAAGTGGAACCAAGGGTGGAGAGGGAGGGCTACTGGAGACTTCAACAAATTGCTCCATTGAATTGTTCCCTAACTCCTGCAGGTTACCACCGTCAACGATTGAAGACTGTTGTTGAGGAGTGAGTTGCTGCAGATATTCTAATTGGTCCTCTAAACGCATCTGCTCCTGCAACTTAAGGCAATCATCGAACTCATGAGGTCCCCCACAATATGAGCAATAAATATCCTGAGAATAGGATGATTCACGTTCAAATTGCTCCTCAATCCGTCTCATCTCTTCTATCTCAGGACATCCTCGAACTCGTGAGGCCCACCACACTGTGAGCAACAAAGATCAGAGGATAGATACTCATACTTCTCCTCAATCCACCCCATCTCTTTGGCAACATCGGGCTCGAGCTGTAATGAGGGAGTGCCATAAGTTGATCTCAATTCGGTTAGCATATCCTCCAAGCTGCCAGTACCATATTTAAAGGGTTGGGGATTCGGAGGACTACCATAATTTGATCTCAATTCAGCCAGCAACCTATCCAACTCAGATGCCATTATAAAACAATAGTTGGAAAGAAAAAATACAAAATAAAGTAAGAACAAAACAGATGAGAATAAAAATCAAATGAAATAAAAATGAAATAAGCTAACAACAGAAAGTAAAAAAAATTGATAACCATGCTAAGAAAAAAAATAAAAGGAACTGAAATTAGAACTAAATAAAGCAAGAAAACAGTAAAAACAAAAATTAACAAAATAGTTATACAAATCAAAACTCAAAATAAATTGAAAATAAAACAAAAACAAAGAAAACAATATAAACTAAGAATATAATAGAAAACAGAAATAAAAATAAAACGGAAACAAAGAAACTAAAAAAAAATGAAAAATTAAACAAAACAAAATAAATGACAACCAAAGTCAAAGACTAGACAAAAGTCAAGTCCCGGCAACGGCGCTAATTTGCAAACGGGAAAATTGAAGACAAATAGATATAACTAAGAAAATTATCCTAGAAAATCTATAAATCAAAAAATGCCCACGGGTTGCAAAAATAAATCCCGGTCAAAGAGTATAGTGAATTAGAAGCTACCGGGGTCAAATCCACGGGGACTTAGTAATTAAATCTAATCCTAGAAAATAGCGAATTAAGGGGGTTGTCGTTTGTTTTGGTTTTTAAATTAAAAGTAGCAAGCGAGGAAATTAAATAAAAGTGTGTAGAAAGATTAATGAAGCGGAACCTTGGGTTCAGGGGAATTCTTAGCTAGCCATTATATAACTAATCACCGGTTAATTGAAACTTGGATTGGCAAAATTCTTTTGATCTCTTTAAGACTAAATCCTAGTCAAATTGAGCTCTTTTATCCGTAACCCATTAGACCGAATCACGAACTAATGCCATACAAATAAAAGGATTAAGCGTGAGAATTATTCTTTGCATCTGAAGGTCCAATTAATTAATCTAATCAATTTTCCACAGATTAACAGGTTGCTATGACCTTTCTACCACTCACCGGTCAGATCCTGATAGAAATTCGTAAAGCTATTAATAAAAATCTGCAGTTTTTATTAAAAGGATAGATAAAAACAGCAACCTGAACAATCCAAATAATTATCCCAATCAACCGGTAAAATAATTATAATAACAGTCTAACTACGAATCCCCCGTCACCCAAGATTTAATCCTTTAGCCTAACATAATTAAAGAACAAACACAAGAAGAGAGAGTAGAAATCATCTATGTGTTGATCTTCTAATTCGTCAGCAAAAAGGTTGAGCAGATGAGTGAATTTGGAGTAGAAATCCTCTTCTCCGGTGTGTTGAAATGGTCGCGGCGCAGAGAGAGTAAAAGAGGCGATGTGTGCAAAATGGTGATTGTTTTATGGATCCTTTCACTTCCAAAGCCTTCCTTATTTATAGTCAAATTCAAGACTTTCTGTTTGTCCATTGATGGTTTCTTTTAGTCTCTTCAGTTTTGTGAAATAAATAAAGACCTTCCAGTTCCTTTAACTTTCTGTATTCAATTGTCGTCATCCATCAACAACTCTTGGAAGGAAGTTTCTTTATTTATTTAACTTCATCCATCAATAGCTATTGGAAGACTCTAGAGTTACCTGTGTGCCTCTCTCCCTTTGTGCTTGTCCTTTGTTTTTCTTTGTCGTTGCGGCAATAGCATAAATATATATATATATATAATAAACGTTGTTCCGGACACAACTTCGACATGGTCTAAATTCTTCATATGAGCTTCGATTTGTTCCCCGTTTGCGGCATTGGAAATCTCGTGAGGAGATCTATGCATTTCTACCATCATTTCCTGCTTTAAACATATAAATTGGCATCAGTCCTTGCCCAAAGTAAGTGTCATGAAAAGCATAAGATAAGTGTGAAAAAACACATAAAAAGGTTGCATAAATAAGAACTTAGCACCTATAAAACCATATCAATTTCACACTTATCACTCATCGTCCCCTGCATTTGTACTATGGCCTATTCCAACTTTTGCTGACCAGATGCCAGATTCTGGTTAATCACAGTCTGCTGCTCCTGGGAAGCCATCAGCTTATCTACCATCTCCTGAAGCTTGGCATTATTTGAGTTCAAAGATGGTTACTGGGATTGTGGCTGTTGTGGCCTAAACTGACCATACTGAGGCCTAGAAAAATCAGGTGGTCCTCCTTGGGCTGCCCGCTGAGGTTGCATTTGATGCGAATTCAGCGCATTGTTGGGATTCCCGTATCTCAAGTTTGGGTGTTGATTCTGCATCCATGGCTTCCTGGTATAGTAACTAACTGCATTCACTTCCTTCATCTGCCTCATCTCCGCTACCATAGGGCAGTCCTCTTACTCATGATTGTCCTCACACTGAGAGCAGCATACATCACTGGAACCAGTAGACACCTTCTTGACAATATACAAAGATGTTTGCTCAAGCATTATCGCCATGTTACCAACAGTGGTATTCAAATAGGCCTGGTCAGCAGCTATTTGCTCAATCATGAGGTCTAAAGCCCAAGAAGAACTGTGACCAACTGTAAATACTCTACCACCACTACTACTCCACTGGCGAGCTCCTCATAGTAGGACTCCATAGTGGCCATGAACTCCTCTCCGCTCTTAGCAAGCAGATTTCCACCCAATGCAGCTCTAACCTCACTTTTATTCTCATCTTTTAGCCCCTGTAAGAACGCCTGAGCCAAAGACGTGGTATTCTGACCATGAGTAGGGCACTGGTGAAGCAGCTCCTTGAATCTATCAGGCTTCGCAGATTGTCTCACTACCTAACTGTTTGAAGGTCATCAGATCAGTAATCATCTATCACGTCTTAGAGATGGGGATGTACTTCTCGTAGAATTTGTCTGTCATCTGCTCCCAAGTAGTGATGATATACGGCGGTAGACGATCAAACCACTTTGATGCCTCCCAGACAAATTGTGCTGGAACAAGCACAGTCAAGCATACTCCTCCAGTCCTTGTGATAGTCGAGCGAATCTAGATGCACCAGAAACCGATGGACATGATCGAGCGCATCAGCTGCGTCTACGCCTGAAAAGGTCTCCGCAGGGAGATTCTGAACAGCGTTGGATTGATGGCAAGGCTTAAGTTTCTTCCATTTTGCTATTAGCTCTACTGTAAGTCGAAGTAGAATCACAGGGCCTCTTCTGGGGGTAGCCGGCGGATGGTTAATTCGCCCCATTGTGAGTTGCTCATTATTTACTAGTCTGTTTGCAGCCATGGTGAAATTAAGTCTTCTTCTAGCTTTTCGCCCTTGACGAACAGTATGGTTGATCTCTGGGTCTAAATTAAATCTTGGTGGTCCTCCAGATTAGGTACCGTGTGTAACACCCCTAAAACCGGCCTAAGAGTTAAGGGTGCTACACGCCGCGTATTACTACCTAATAACGCAAGGCTCTAAAACACTCAAACGCAATAAAGGCCCAAAACAAAGTTTACATAAACCTTGTAAACCAATGTATTCAAATACAGCGGAACAAATACCAAATCCCAATTACAAAACCGAGTCAGAAACAAAAGTCAAAAGCATAAGGCCCGAAGGCTACAACATCTCAGAGTATCAAACTGACAGAACATAAAAGCTAATTACTATAGCTCCAGAACTTAGGATGATCCTCGCTGATCAATCTGCAAAAATGTTATAAGTAGGGGAATGAGCACACAACTATGCCCAGTAAGCAGCGACCGTCATCAGCAAGGTCGCTCAAAACAATTGAAATCAGAAGAAGAGAAGATAAACATCTTATGCACAATTCTCAGATAGTCAGAAGCTTTCAGAAACAGAAGCAGAGTGGAACACAAGGGTTCCCATTTCAGAAACAGTCAGAGCACTTAAACAGAAAGGGGACAAAACAATGCACACACTCAGAAGGGTCGAAGACCCATAGACCATACCAGGTCTCTCGGCAACGCAGAAATGACCCGAAAGAGCCAAAGGGTTCGTCAACCCCACAGAACAGAAAGGGAATGACCCACACTCAGAACGACGTCTACATGGTATACCACGGAATAGCTCGACCCAGCCATTCACGGCTCAGAAACAAAGTGCAATGTCCCAAAACAGAAAGGTTGCTTAAACAGAAGCAAAGTTGCATTTAAATATGCCAAAACACTCTTAAATCAGTAGCTCAGATCATAAGGAAACCAATGCCGCAGACGGCACTCAAATCGGAGTTCAAACGAAGAAATTATGTTGAAAACAGAGGGGTGTCCGAACTTGTGTCCGGACATTGAAGTTCGGACACAAGTCGAGACTCAGAAACCGCCAAATGTCCGAACTTGTGTCCGGACATCAATGTTCGGACACAAGTCGAGTTGAAATCAGATAGAGGAGTTCAGCATGTCCGAACATCCAAGTTCGGACGGATGTTCGGACAGGTTTTACGGGAAACACGCGGAAGGTCCGACCTTGTGTCCGGACGTCAAAGTTCGGACACAGGTCGAACTTAAATCAGAGACTGAGGGTGTGTCCGAACATCTATGTTCGGACAGATGTTCGGACATACCCCGAACTCGCAAATCAGAAAGGCAGAAACGCACTGTCCGAACTTCAAAGCTCGGACGGAAGTTCGGACAGTGCGAAAAATGCAGTTTCCAGAAGACGAACAGAGCAGAAAAACAACACAAATCAAAGCCTTAAAATGCCAATTAAGCACACACACCAAATCAGACATTAAAACAGGAAACCATGGGGGTTTAGCCATTCTAAAACGCAACCAAACAGACATCACAAACAGAAATCACACACGAAACAGAACCGTTGCAATCCCCATGGCTGAACTTCCAAACTGAATCGAGTAACCACCTACCTCAATTAGCAGAAGTGAAGCAACGATCTGAATCAATGGGCAGTCCGAACAACTCTTCAACCAGACCCGAACACAATCACTGAACAACACAACCAGACAGCCCACAATCAGAAACAGGCAAGAACCCTAGAATACAACATTCCTCAAATCTGTAATCCAAACCTGAACACGAGACCAGACGCAGACCGCAGCAGAATCTTAATCCGAATGCAGCCGACGACAACTGATTCGAACACAATCAGAATCCACAATCAGAAAGCTGGATAAAACGAAGAAAATAACGGAGTCCCAATTCTGCAATTCAAACCTGAAATCGAAGGGAGGACCACGCGGCACTGGGGACGAACAATTCAAAGCAGTAACACGCTATCAGCAACACGATCTTCAGCAGAGTACAAGGTCTGAGAGAGAAGAAGAGAAACTTGAGTTGTTCAAAGAGAGGCGCTCCACTACGAGAAAACTGACGACTAAACTGATCGGGGAAGTAGTGGAAGGAATTATTACTCTTTAATAATTCCACTTACCTTAATTAAACCGAAGGGGAAAAGACCTACTTAGCCTCGCCTTTTAAACTAATGCCTCTGGAGCCCCAACTGACATAAGCAATTAATTAATCCAACTTAGAATAACATAGTAACGGATATAATGTAAAGTAGGAATATACGGGTTATAACATCACCTCCCCCTTAAAAGAATCTCGTCCTCGAGATTAACTCACCTTACTGCTCGAACAGAGGGAAACTTGGCACGCAGCTCATCTTCGAGCTCCCACGTAGCTTCACTCTCTAACTGATCTGACCACTGGACCTTCACCATAGGCAGGGTCTTACTACGAAGCTGACGGACGTCCCTGGCTAAAATGCGAGTAGGCACCGCCTCGAAACTGCAATCCTCTCTCAGCTGAAGCTGGCTGTAGTCGATCACGTGAGACGGATCATGCAGATACTTCCTCAACATAGACACATGGAAAACTCCGTGGACAGCAGACAAAGCAGGTGGCAAAGCCAAACGGTAAGCCACAGGGCCAATCCTCTCCAGAATCTCAAACGGTCCAACGAACCTTGGGCTAAGCTTCCCACGCTTCCCAAACCGGACCACGCCTCTGACCGGCGACACTCGCAGATAGACATGATCTCCCACCTCAAATCAAGCGGCCTGCGCCTCTGATCTGCATAGCACTTCTGTCTGCTCTGAGCAACAAGCAAACGCTCCCGAATCGTCCTGATCTTCTCTACTCTCCCTGCACAGCTCGGGTCCAACCAAGACCCTCTCCTTCAGGTCATCCCAACAGATGGGGGACCTGCACCTCCTACCGTACAACGCTTCAAACGGAGCCATACCAATGCTCGCCTGAAAGCTGTTGTTGTAGGCGAACTCAATCAGAGTCACATGCTGCTCCCAGCTACCACCAAAGTCCAGGACACATGCACGAAGCATGTCCTCCAAAACCTGATTAGTCCTCTCCGTCTGGCCATCCGACTGAGGATGGTAAGCTGAACTGAACGCTAAATTCGTACCCAAGGCCTTATGCAAACTGCGCCAAAATCTCGAAACAAAACGAGGGTCACGATCAGACACAATAGTAGTAGGCACACCGTGAAGCCTCACTATCTCATCCAGATATAAACGAGCTAGGCGCTCCAGACTGAAGGTCTTCTTCACCGGCAGAAAATGAGCAGACTTCGTCAGACGATCAACTATCACCCAAACAGCATCACAACCCGAAGGAGTCCTGGGCAAACCCATGACGAAATCCATCCCCACACTCTCCCACTTCCACTCAGGAATGGGAAGGGGCTGAAGCAAACCCGCTGGCCTCTGGTGCTCAGCCTTAATCTGCTGACAGGTCTGGCACTTCGAGACAAACTCTGAGATATCACGCTTCATCCCAGACCACCAGAATGACTCTCTGAGGTCTCGATACATCTTCACCCCTCCTGGGTGAACTGAATAAGGCGCTCCATGGGCCTCCTGAAGGATCTCTCTGCGCAGCACTGCATCGTCTGGCACACATACACGGTCTCTGAAACGCAGACAACCATCGCTGGAGACACTGAAATCTGAACTCTGCTCTGCAGACAGCCCCTCTCTAATCCGACATAAAGCTGAGTCTGACTCCTGACCAACCCGAATCCTGTCGACCAACGAAGACTGCACCTGAAGCGCTGCTATCACACTGGCACTGGCTGGTCTGACTACCCAAACCCCATACGCTGAGCTCTAAGGCGGACCTCTGAACTCCTGACAAGGCACAAGCTACACCCGAAGCACCTCTCCGGCTCAAGGCATCTGCAACAACATTCGCTCTACCCGGGTGGTAGAGGATCTCTAAATCGTAGTCATGAAGTAGCTCCAACCACCTCCTCTGTCTCAAGTTCAGCTCCTTCTGAGTGAACAAATACTTGAGGCTCTTGTGGTCAGTGTAAACCTTACACGACGCTCCATATAAATAATGTCTCCAAATCTTCAGCGCGAACACTACAGCTGCCAACTCCAGATCGTGGGTAGGGTAGTTCTTCTCATAGGGCTTAAGCTGTCGAGAGCCATAAGCCACTACCTTACCCTGCTGCATCAAAACACATCCCTTATGGGACGCATCACAGAAGACCTCGAACCCTCGTCCCAGAAGGCAAAGTCAGAATCGGTGCCGTCGTCAGTCTCTTCTTAATCTCCTGGAAACTCTGCTCGCAAGCCTCGCTCCACTCATACTTGATCTCCTTCCTCAACAGACGGGTCAGCGGGGATACAATCTTAGAGAACCCCTCAACGAACTTCCTGTAGTACCCAGCTAACCCAAGGAAACTGCGAATCTCAGCAACATTCGTGGGCCTCGCCCACTCCATCACAGCTCTAATCTTCTCAGGATCCACTGAATACCGTCCTTCGAGACCACATGTCCCAAGAACACACGATCAAGCCAGAAGTCGCACTTCTTCAACTTAGCATACAGCTCATGATCCTTCAGCGTCTGCAAAACCCTCAGATGCTCCTCATGCTCCTCTGCGCTCCTGGAGTACACCAAGATATCATCTATGAAGACCACTACGAACTGATCCAAATAGGGTTTGAAAACCCGGTTCATCATATCCATGAATACTGATGGAGCATTAGTCAAACCAAACGGCATGACTAGGAACTCGTAATGACCATAACGAGTCCTAAAAGCGGACTTAGGCACATCTTCGGCCTTAATCCTCAACTGATGGTAGCCTGAACGAAGATCTATCTTCGAGAACACTGTGGCCCCGCCAACTGGTCAAACAAATCGTCGATGCGCGGAAGGGGATAGCGATTCTTGATGGTCACCTTGTTCAACTCTCTGTAATCGATGCACAAACGGAAGGTCCCATCCTTCTTCTTCACAAACAGCACTGGCGCTCCCCAAGGCGAAACACTAGGGCGTATGAAGCCCTTATCCAACAGCTCCTGAAGCTGGACCTTTAGCTCCTTCAACTCCGCCGGACTCATACGGTAAGGGGCCCTAGAGATGGGCTGAGTCTCTGGCGCTAAATCGATGGTGAACTCCACCTCTCGCACTGGTGGAAGTCCGGGCACGTCGTCCTGGAAGACCTCAGGAAACTCTCTGACAATCGGGATGCTCTCCAAGCTAGATCCCTCACGCACCTCTGGCAGATAACATAAGAAGCCCTGGCAGCCCTTCCTCAAGAAACTGGCTGCCTGCATCGCTGACACAATCACCGGCGCACATGGAACTGCATTCCCAGAGAAAGCAAAACGAGACCCGTCTGGCAAGTCGAACACCACCCTCTTCGCTGCACAATCTATATGGGCATGGTGCTCTGCTAGCCAATCCATGCCCAGAATCACATCAAAACAGGTCATCCGCATCGGGATGAGGTCAGCAAAGAAAGTCTTGTCCCTAACTACTATGGGACAAGCCTTACACACAGAATCCAGCACACAAGGGGCAACCCCACCTAATGGACTACTCACACACAAGTCTACTC
Organism: Limonium bicolor; assembly: GCA_023374045.1. Taxonomy (NCBI): domain Eukaryota; kingdom Viridiplantae; phylum Streptophyta; class Magnoliopsida; order Caryophyllales; family Plumbaginaceae; genus Limonium; species Limonium bicolor. The sequence goes on along the minus strand of CM041780.1, from coordinate 79,918,937 downwards.
ACTAGGCACAGCAGTCAAACCAAGGTCACCCAACAAATCACAGCAGACAAAGGAATGCGTAGCTCCAGAATCAAACAGACAAAACACATCTCGAGAATGGATCTGGAGAATACCTGAGATGACGCGATCACCAGCACGATCACGCTCTCCCGCCATAGCATAAACCCGGGCCTGAGTCTGAGGCTTCTTCTGATCGGACCTCGCCCCTGAATCTGAGCCGGTACCTCTATCCCCTGAGCCTCTACTGGACGCCTGAGGGCACTGAGCAATCCGGTGCTCCATCGACCCGCACTTAAAGCAGGCACCGGTCTTCTTGTAGCACTCCCTACCAGGATGGGAGCGACCACAAGACCCACACTTCGTCCCAGCTGACGAAGATGAAGAGCTCCCCGGCGATCTCCATAGGTCTGCTTCTTCTGAGGAGGAGCAGCCTCCTTCTTCTGAGGCTCCTCAGCACGCCTCTTCCCTTATGGTCTCTGCCCGCCTGTCTGCCCTTGATGTCAGCCTCTACCAGCAAGGCGACATCCGCCACATCTCTGAAGGTCCGGTGACGAAGAGGTGTCACCGCCGACCTGATGTCTGGCCTCAATCCGCTCTCAACTTACGAGCCTTCCTGTGCTCATCCGGCTCTGGAGCATACTTCGACAGCGTCACAAACTTCCTCACATACTCCTCTACAGACATTCTCTCCCCTGGCGCAGCCGGTTGTACTCATTGATCTTCTGGTCTTTGTACACATCCGGATAGAACTGCTTGTTGAACTCCAAGCAGAACTGATCCCAGGTCCAAGGCTGGGGATGCCTACCCATCACCATGCGCCACCACTCCTTCGCCTCCCCCTTAAAGAGGAACGTAGCGAAGTCCACCTTCTGGTCATCCTCCGACCCCATCACTCTCAGCAGGTCCTCGACCTCTGTAATCCAGTGGCTCGCCTCCTGAGGGTCACCACAGCGGATGGAGGCTTAAGCTTCATGAACTCCTGGAGAGCTCGGACTCGGCCTCCCCCATTCGCTCCTGCTGGGCCAGCACCACCAGCTCCTCCACCAGCTCCCCCAGCTGCAGCCATCGTCTGCATCAACTGCGTCACAAACTGCTGCACTACATCCGCAGCATCTCCCTGAGGGGTCACTGGTGTCCTACGAGGAGCCATTCTGAGATATACAAATCCAAAACTTGTCAGAACTAACTCATACAGTCAACCACTGTCACAACTGACTCTCACACAAGCACACCCCAGACACCAAAGAAAGCCAAACCTGGCTCTGATACCACTAAATGTAACACCCCTAAAACCGGCCTAAGAGTTAAGGGTGCTACACGCCGCGTATTACTACCTAATAACGCAAGGCTCTAAAACACTCAAACGCAATAAAGGCCCAAAACAAGTTTACATAAACATTGTAAACCAATGTATTCAAATACAGCGGAACAAATACCAAATCCCAAATACAAAACCGAGTCAGAAACAAAAGTCAAAAGCATAAGGCCCGAAGGCTACAACATCTCAGAGTATCAAACTGAAAGAACATAAAAGCTAATTACTATAGCTCCAGAACTTAGGATGATCCTCGCTGATCAATCTGCAAAAATGTTATAAGTAGGGGAATGAGCACACAACTATGCCCAGTAAGCAGCGACCGTCATCAGCAAGGTCGCTCAAAACAATTGAAATCAGAAGAAGAGAAGATAAACATCTTATGCACAATTCTCAGATAGTCAGAAGCTTTCAGAAACAGAAGCAGAGTGGAACACAAGGGTTCCCATTTCAGAAACAGTCAGAGCACTTAAACAGAAAGGGGACAAACACAATGCACACACTCAGAAGGGTCGAAGACCCATAGACCATACCAGGTCTCTCGGCAACGCAGAAATGACTCGAAAGAGCCAAAGGGTTCGTCAACCCCACAGAACAGAAAGGGAATGACCCACACTCAGAACGACGTCTACATGGTATACCACGGAATAGCTCGACCCAGCCATTCACGGCTCAGAAACAAAGTGCAATGTCCCAAAACAGAAAGGTTGCTTAAACAGAAGCAAAGTTGCATTTAAATATGCCAAAACACTCATAAATCAGTAGCACAGATCATAAGGAAACCAATGCCGCAGACGGCACTCAAATCGGAGTTCAAACGAAGAAGTTATGTTGAAAACAGAGGGGTGTCCGAACTTGTGTCCGGACATTGAAGTTCGGACACAAGTCGAGACTCAGAAACCAGAGAAAGCCAAATGTCCGAACTTGTGTCCGGACATCAATGTTCGGACACAAGTCGAGTTGAAATCAGATAGAGAGTTCAGCATGTCCGAACATCCAAGTTCGGACGGATGTTCGGACAGGTTTTACGGGAAAACACGCGGAAGGTCCGACCTTGTGTCCGGACGTCGAAGTTCGGACACAGGTCGAACTTAAACCAGAGGGAAACTGAGGGTGTGTCCGAACATCCATGTTCGGACAGATGTTCGGACATACCCCGAACTCGCAAATCAGAAAGGCAGAAACGCACTGTCCGAACTTCAAAGCTCGGACGGAAGTTCGGACAGTGCGAAAAATGCAGTTTCCAGAAGACGAACAGAGCAGAAAAACAACACAAATCAAAGCCTTAAAATGCCAATTAAGCACACACACCAAATCAGACATTAAAACAGGAAACCATGGGGGTTTAGCCATTCTAAAACGCAACCAAACAGACATCACAAACAGAAATCACACACGAAACAGAACCGTTGCAATCCCCATGGCTGAACTTCCAAACTGAATCGAGTAACCACCTACCTCAATTAGCAGAAGTGAAGCAACGATCTGAATCAATGGGCGCAGTCCGAACAACTCTTCAACCAGACCCGAACACAATCACTGAACAACACAACCAGACAGCCCACAATCAGAAACAGGCAAGAACCCTAGAATACAACATTCCTCAAATCTGTAATCCAAACCTGAACACGAGACCAGACGCAGAACCGCAGCAGAATCTTAATCCGAATGCAGCCGACGACAACTGATTCGAACACAATCAGAATCCACAATCAGAAAGCTGATAAAACGAAGAAAATAACGGAGTCCCAATTCTGCAATTCAAACCTGAAATCGAAGGGAGGACCACGCGGCACTGGGGACGAACAATTCAAAGCAGTAACACGCTATCAGCAACACACGATCTTCAGCAGAGTACAAGGTCTGAGAGAGAAGAAGAGAAACTTGAGTTGTTCAAAGAGGCGCTCCACTACGAGAAAACTGACGACTAAACTGATCGGGGAAGTAGTGGAAGGAATTATTACTCTTTAATAATTCCACTTACCTTAATTAAACCGAAGGGGAAAAGACCTACTTAGCCTCGCCTTTTAAACTAATGCCTCTGGAGCCCCAACTGACATAAGCAATTAATTAATCCAACTTAGAATAACATAGTAACGGATATAATGTAAAGTAGGAATATACGGGTTATAACACCGTGTATACACCAAACACCTGCACAGCTAAAACAGATGAATTACAAAAATTAAAGTTAGTACTTATATAAAATAAAGAATAAACAAACCATTAAATAAGATAATGTCAAAAACTATGGAAAACAAAATAAACTACAAATAAAATTAAAATAAGATAGCATTAAATAAATTAAGAAAACATTAAAAACCAAACAAGGCCAAATAAAATAAAATATAAACAACTAAGAATAGCCAAATTAAAATTATAATGAAACCCAAATAAACACAAGAAACACAACTAAATTAAATTAAAACAAAACTAACAAACACAAATTTTTAATGTGAAATTAAAAGGAGAAAGAAATAAATAATGAAAATAAATTAAACAAATGAAACTAAAATAAAGTAAATAAAAATAAGACAAATTATAGTAAAATCAATTGACAACCAAGGCTAAGGACTAGACAAAGTCAAGTCCCCGGCAACGACACCATTTTGCAAATAGGGGAACTTTGATATACTAAAACCTAGAAATTAATAAATCAATAAGTTTGTCAGGTTACACAAAGCCCGATCACTATAGTATAGAAATAAAGTAACCAGGTATCGAATCCATGGGACTTGAAGAAAATTAGCATAATCCTTAGAAAACTGGAAATTTAGGGGGTTCTATATTGTTTTTGAAGTTGAATTAACTAAAGGCAACATAAAGTTTAAATAAACAATTAATGAAATTCGAATGATAAAATTGATCAGATGGATGGAACTCTCAGTTTGGGTTGTTCTACACTGAATGTAATTCGCAATTTCTACAGTTTCTTATCAGATATGGATTGGCCAATTCTTTGAACTTCCTTCAATTCTAAATCCTAGTTAAAGAAGAGCTCTCCTATCAAAACATGTCAGTTTGAATATAGAAATAGACAAAACACATATAGGCAGTATAAGAATGAAGAATTAATGGTAACTGTAGGGAAAACTTATCTATCCGGCTAATTTTCCACAGATTTTCAGATTAACTACCATCTTGATTTTCATTGATCGGATCAAATCAAGATTCATAAAACAACTCTAATAACTCATTATATTATTAGCAGAGATGAATGATTAATATTAATCTAGAAACAATCCAATGTAATCTCAAATCTAAACTACAGAAATATGATGCTAACTCACATCCATTACAAACGACCCTCCTCAGAGAAAATCCTCACTAGCTAGACATACTAATGAAACAGGTAAATGAAATTGGAAGAGAATTCATTAAGAGAAAGGAAAAACTCCCAAATCCACTTTGGTATCCAGATTCGACGACTTGTCGGTTCGAGGTTGAAGATGATCGTTGACTCACTTCTAACGATGCTTTACGATGTTGACGATGATCGGTGTTGTGATAGTGATTGAAGATGGTGCAAATGATGGTGGAGAAGATGAGAGCTTGAATCATCGTTGAAGAGCGTTGTTTTGTGTCAAATATGTTGTGCCTTTTCCCCTCTCTGATTAGGTCTCTTTTTAAAGCTTTTCTTCTTCATTTTCCTCTAAAACACAATGCTAGCTGCTATCAAATTTGTCGTGTCCGAACATGTGTCCGAACATCAATGTTCGAACACACTGTTTTGGAGCGCGGTTCTGGCTTGATTAATATAACTCTCGCATTGTGTCCAAACATTGATGTTCGGACGCATGTTCGGACAAGTCATCAGGCATAACTTTTGAACTCTCGGCTTGTGTTTGGACATAGCTTTAGTAGCCTATAAAATCTGCAGTTTCACTCTGATCCATGTTTGTTGCATCATCACCCTCATGAGATAATATACCATTTCCTTGGATTTTTTTGCCACGTCTTTCATCTTGGCACATTTTTTTAGTAAGATAAGTTCCATTTCAGTTTACTAAGTGCAACAACTGGTCATCATTATTAAGTGTGGTTTTCTCCTTTAGTTTCCTAGAGGTTTCATCTCTCATCCTTTAGTTTTTCATGAGTGGTAAGTGAGTTGTTGTAACTATCCTGCAATTTTCTCATGGCAACATTAAGTTTATCTACACGGTTGTTATCTAGGCGTTTTTATAGATCTTCAATATCCTTAGCCATTTCATCATTTTCTTTTTCATACACTTCAAGTTGATCTGCAAGATTAGAAATTTTTTTCTAAGACCTTGTAATTGAGCTTTCATGATTTTCTTCCTTAGTTAGGATACTTTACCTTTCAGGGTCCTCTTCTCCGATAGATTGCTCAGTGGCTTCACCTTTAGCCATTAGACATAGATTGTCTAATCCCTTATTTGAGTAGGCTCTCTCAATGCAGATATGAGCTTTATCGTCTCCATATTTATTAATGTTGGTGTCCTGATCATTATCATTAAAGTCAGAGCCACCCCCGTCTGTCTTTTTCTTTCTGGTGAAGTGTTGTCTAGCATATCTCATTGACTTGTCGTTGACTCGTGGTATCTGAGGACAATCTTTGATATGATGTCCATGCTTGGAGCATCCAAATCACTTGTCATTGCCTCTCTTTTGGCGGTCATGAGATTCCAGAGAGTCACTTCTATTCTTAAACTTTTGTTGCATCAACTTGAAATGTCTCTTCACATACAACATCATTTGTTCATTGTCCATGTCGGATTCAGATTCATCTTCTTCAGCCACCTGAAGAGCAAGTCCATTGGCTTTATCCTTCTTGGAAATTTCGGTGTTCCTTTGTTGAAGCTTTAACTAGAACACCATTAGTGACCTTAACATGTCAGCGAGTGACATCTTTGATAGGTCACGAATTTCCTGCATAACATTAACCTTACTATCAAAAGAAGCTGGAAGTGATCTTAAAAACTTACGTATTTGGTCTTCATTTGAAATTGTACTTCCATGTACAAGAATCTCATTGGTAAGCTTAGTGAATCTCGTTTGCATCTTGGAAATACTCTTTTTATCCTTCTTCTTCTACAGCTCTCAGCGTGTAAGAAGAAGTTTGATGTGTGTCTTCTTGATCAACATTGCCTTCATACGTTACTTCCAAAGTTTCATAAATATCCTTAGCTGTTTTTAGTGAAAAGATTTTGAAGTATTGCTCCGGTAGTAGTGCGCAATGTAGAAGCTTTACAACACGTGCATTGAACACTGTCTTCTTCACTTGATCTTCTGACATAACATCAACAAATAGAGGTACACCTTGAACATCCCTGAACACATATTCTCCTTGGTAGATCACTCACCAAATCCTTGGATCTTCTAATTTGACATGGAACTTCATTTTATTTTTCCGATACATGTAGTTTTATTCATTAAAAATTGATGGTCGGTCTAGAGCTGCACCTTCTTCAGACGCCAGTATGTTAGAGAAAGACACAATCCTCTCCTAGAGTGATTAACTCCTAAGAAAAGACCCACTCTGATACCAATTGTAACTAGCTAACTCTCTAAGATACGTCCCCGACAGGCCGTGGACATGTCTCCTAGATAAACTCGAGGTAATGTAGGTAACATAAAGCTCAAGTAGAAAGGACATAAGCTCGTAAATTGGAATCCACTAATTCAATTGATAATTAACACTCTAGTAACTTACCACTGAAGTCCTTCTACCTATACCGACAACTCGGTCACTAGTCTTCCAGAAGTTCCCCAACTGCCTAAGCTACCCCTTACAAGTTCTATTACTCCACCGCTCACACTATTTCTCACTCAATGACTTAGCACCACTCACTCCTACAACTGACGATTTCTAATACAACCTCTAATCAGTTTTGCAGTTCTCTCAATGATACATCTAATGTGGGTGCATAAGTGTATCTTGCATGCTATCCCTACTACCTAATATATACATTAAGTTCTAACCATCGTTAAACTATCTCTAGATATCCTCTAGGTCTCAACTAACTTCCTTAGCTACTTGGATTTGTTTGTTTCTCATTGGTTGAGCTGCTGCTCGACCAACACTTGCCCAACACATGGTAGCACGCCATTAGTCACCGTGCGCGGTGGTTGTGGGCACCGGTAGCAAGTTGGTTTCCAACTAAGCTTTGCAAGTTGGCCACTTAGTTTAACTCCCTTGGTAGCTTCAGCTAGTTTCTCCATAATGATTGTTAGCATAGGTAGACTCATGTGGAAGTTCGTCATTGGTTGTCTTCAAGTCTAGGAAAGACTTTCTTGATCCAAATCATGTTCTTTTTACTTGATTTGTCTTCAAGTGTATTTCCATGAAATTTCCAAGTAAGCTTGGTTGTTGGCTTCATCACTTGAATGTTTGTTGAGCGTGTGTCATGTCTGAGCTTCAACTTTGAGCTATTGTGGACCATGTGCCCAACCTGCTGGGCACCAATCTTCAAAAGAGAATCCACATGCAATCTTGTTTGCTAAGCGATTCTTATAACCTATTTTCCTGAAACTTACACTTAAACAAGCGTTAAATATACAAGGAAAGGTTTGTTGTAATCAAAATCTTAAGGGAGGGTTTGATTGAACATGAACACAAAAAGTTACTTATATCATAAAATATTAACAATTTTAAATAATTCTTAGAAAACTCGATTTTTCTTATTAACTGTCGTATAAATAAATATAAATTTTAAAGGCATAGTTTCTAAAAAATTTGAAGCATTCTTATTTTTTCACAAATATCATAAAATATTAAAAATTATTAAATAATATGCAAAAAAAATGAAAAACTTTTTATTAAGTTCCAAAATTATAAACTAAACCAAAATTTTAATTACCTTGTTTCAAAAAACACTATCAACTCGCCAAAAAAAGGGGCATTATTTTTACCATTTATTTAACATGTTAACGCATACGTATGATCTATTTTTAATTTATTAGTTTATAGTGAAAGAGCATGATGAGAGTTAGAGAAATTAATAAAAAAAAATATGTAAATTAGATTACCATGTTTGATCTTGACAACTTTTCAAAAATTATAAATTAATTTTATATCTAATTATCTTTTTTATATCAAAATAAATTATTTTTCAATTTTTTAAGTACTATTTTGTCTTTTAAAATTTTATATTCTATTTAATGGTACTTTATTATTATTTTTAAATTTTTTTACTATATTTTATGAAATTTCTAATATTTTCATAGTTATCTATATTTATTAAAAAGTATTTTACATTTTTATGAATTTTTCATCAACACTTACATATTTTGAACTTTCAAAGTAGTTTGTTACTAGCAGGGGTATTTTTATCTTTTTATTTGTTGGTCAACCGCTATGGTGTCATTTCACGAATTTCAAAGAAATTTTAATGACATTTCATAACTTTCTATTTTTTTTTCAATTTCATGAATCAGACAAAGATCTATCGACATTTCACGAAATTTCCCAATTTTAAATTCCTACTAGTTTGGCAAAATAATATGCGTAACTATTTGTTGCGTCGCTAACTTGATGATGGCTAATACACTAAGGGTGCGTTTGTTTCAAGCGGGGAAACAGAATGGAATAGGGAAAAGGAATGGAAAGGAATGGAAAAGAATTCCCTTTCATTTTTCCGGTTGTTTGTTTGAGCTGGGGGAAATAAAATAAATAACCCGTTAACGGATACCGGTCAATGGTCAACGATTGCCGACTGCCGGTCACTAGAAGAAAAATGACCTATTTTGGTGGTTTTAAGGGGCCTATTTCAGCGGTTGTAAACCACCGAAATGAGCACTGCCAAAATAGGTCTGAGGTCCTATTTCGGTGGTTGTAACAACAAACCGCCAAAATAGGTGGTTGTCGAAATCAACATCTAACCACATCTATCTCGACGGTTCTTAGCTTACAACTGCTAAGATAGACACAGGGTCGATCTCTAGGGCGGTCAATACCAGAAGGCTTTCTGTGACGAACCGACCTTAAACCAGGGTCGGTCCCTGGGTCGGTCCATTCTAGAATACATTCTGGCATTGACGGCCCTAGGGACCGACCCTGTGTCTATCTCGGAGGTTGTAAGCTAAGAACCACCGAGATAGACCCTATTTTTTTTATCTATTTTGGCGGTTCTTAGCTTAAAACCGCCGAAATAGCCCCCCCCCCCCCCCCCCCCCCTTTTTTGTTTTTTCCATCCTAGTATATATATTCACCACAAGACACTAAATGATTCAATGAGACCTTTAATATAGCTGCATCCACACAAGGAGCTCCAGCACACATTCATAAAGTTCTAAAAGCACCCAATTAATATCAACGACGCACCATAATTTGAGAGTAAACAAACTAATTCAATTACACTTAATTACACACTTTCATTACAAAGAAAAAACCATATCACAATTCAAATCTACCATTACACCATCCACAAGTGTACATAATTACAATTACATACTCGAAAAAGTTCACAAATCATCTTCATCATCAATAATTCATTAAACTTGTGCAGACTAACTCCGACCATTCCTCAAGAATCTCAACAATTCGAGTATCTTCATATTGACCACCTTGGAGCAATTCTTTGTAAGCCTTGAAAAAAATTGAACATTAATCTAAAACCTACAAGTCTAACAACATGTAAAGAGCATAACTGAAACTTTCAAAGAATGTTACCTTGTCTAACGAGTGATCTGGTAAAAGGGACGACGCTCCTACTATGTCATTCATAAATCTCATGACATAGTATCAACATTCCGAACCCTCAGGCTGCACCGGACACTATACATACACACATATTGACAATTATAAACTAGTATTGACATTATCTCACAAATTTAGCAATTAAGAGTACCTTGACTAGGTTCCAAGGGATGTTATTCTTCAATGGTTTATCCATTGTCATGAATGAAGCTCTCATGGAACTATATACGTCAGCAATATAGTTTTAAGTATCAGTAGGAAGTTTTGAAATAATTAATGTTAAGTAATAACAATTATTATTTAAGATAACAAACTTACCTCAATATTGTGTTGGCAATCTTTGGTCTCTTGACACCCCTACCAAGTGAGTCAAATTGCAAGACTCGTGGGTACTGCATCACCAGCACATGCAATGACCAATGTCGGCTGTTCACAAATTACATAATGTGTTGAAATCATTAAACAACTAACATAAACTATAAATAGATTATACTAACTAAAATAGTCAAATATCATACCCTTGATGATATGGCAGCATAATAAATGACTTGTCTGCACATTCAAATATGGTATTTGTTAGATATTGCATAAGGCCTTGCATGTCACTTGTCATCCGGGTTTCATAGCACATAGCAGGACATAAGAATCCAAATCTGTGATCTTGGTAGACGACGATCGCCTTATTATGCACATGCCTGCACCATGAAGTCAATATCATTAGTTATTTACTTTTTATTCAAACATCTAATTCATCACCAATCAATGCATTCAAAATATAAAAGGTAGAAGTCACTCACATGATGGCTGACTTGATAATCGACACTTTCAACCAACCCCTCGGGAAACATTCCTTGAAGTCGGACATATATATCTCAAATCGATGTGTATATCCTGGTTTAACTTGATAGTGAAATATCCTCTCGTGATCTTCCACAGTGATGGAATCACAGTGAGGTGGCAGCAGCATCAATGATGAGTGCAGAATCTTCATATTAGTCGACAAGCCAGCCAATATTCTTTGCTCAACCAAATTAGGTCTAATCATGAAATTGGTGGATGCCTTTGATTGAACAGGTGCAGTAATTATTTTTCCTTTTCCCTTATCATTCTTTGGTCGACTCATTTCCTATAATATTAACTAATTAAGTATATGGATGCAAGGTGGTATATAGATAGTTTTAGAGCAACAATTAAGAGTAATTAGCTGCCCAGAGAGTTTGACCAATCGTACTGGCCACTGCACTGTCGCAGTTTGTGCAGTACGCAGTGTAGGTCTTTTATGGGATTGGCACCGGTAAACAGACATCACCATGCTCTACAACAAAGTCCTCCAGAAGCACTTGCGCATGGTACGATCGAAGTGGTTCACCGTGCATAATATCACTTGCATTTGAAGGGAAAAGTTTACCCCATGCCACCATCACCTCTTCTTCTCAAGTTTGTCAAAACAACGTGCAGTCAGTGGGTGCCTGCCTGAATGTTAAGTGGAACTTGTTTAGATGAAAGTTGTGAAATCCTAGTTCTATGATGATATTAGTGATCAAGTGAAAAATCTTAATCATCATGTACTCAATTTAAATGTTGGTCTAACCTTTAGAGATGCATGGGGAAATGGCTCAGCCGAGTGGACACTACTTCCCAATAGTGGTGCACTCTGCTGCTGAATGGGTGACTCAGCTTGTGGTTGAGAAACCTCTTGGCTGCTATGCTTCTGTGATTGAAACCTTGACATAGCCTGAGCGATTCTCGTCGATGCTCTGATGCCTTTACTCCATCTCAGCGATCACTCTTAGGTGCTCCTCGTAGTTGATCATCCTCCCCTGTGCTTTTCTGGACCCAGGTACGCCAAATGTCTGGCGGATACCAACGTGCCCACTAAACCCAATGGTACGACCTGGATGATCCTTCTTACCAAGAGTGTGTGTAAGAGGATCATCATTATTCTCTGAGGTCCAAGTGCCCTGGGTGAGCTGAGAGCTTAAGTCTCCCTAATACAACACACAAATACAGTTATTAGTTTATCATAAGTTCATATACAAATGAAATGAACACTTCGACTAAAAATGAAATGATATCACTTACTATTTGAGCAATAACTACTCTCGTGGCTTCGTCGTATTGGGGATTTTCGGGAATAGAGTTCTTCGGAATGTGGCTTAACTCCTAGACTTTCATTCTTCTACCACTGATATCCAATGAGCCATCCGTTGTCAGATATCCCTTTTGCTCCCATTCTAATACCCTTTGAGCAATAATTTATCCACCTAAGTGGTGAGGGTACAGATTCTTCTTAGTATTTGCTTGCTGTTTCTCACGAAGAGCGTGCATAAATTAATATGGTCATGTTTAGTGAACTTAAACACAAAAAAGACTTAAGAAAGTGTAACATATGTATGTATGACAATAAAATGCACCTGGAACTCCGATGTGTGATGTGACTCAACAAATTATACCCATTGCTCTTCAGTGATGCCTTTGTAAATCTCCCATGGTGGCCTCTCACCGCCGAGATCATAATCTGAAGCATCTGGATCTTCTGAACCAAGCATTTTGTAAATGAACTTGTCATCTAACTTATTCTTGTGGTCCCGGAACTATTTCGACATCGATGAAAGCACATCTTTTTAAGTGCGGGATCCACGGATAAACGAGCCTACATGCATGATTAGTCAGTTAGTAAAATGAACATAAATATTCTATTATTTTACAACATCATACTAATAATGTAGAAATTTACCTAATGACACTCAAACATGGTATCCTTCAACGCTTGAGGCACTTGCTTCTAGTGATGGTTTATGTTACAATATGACTTCACCAAATGGCTAAAGTAAGCGGTGAATTCATTCTTCCAATTTCCATGAGGTTGGTTGTACTCATTGAACTGCACCAGTTTTGTAGGAGGACCCTTGTTAGCCTTCATCCCACGCGTGGGACCTCTCTTCTTTTGCTTCTTGGCCTCTGGTGGGTGATGAGTGTCCTAATGAGCATGTTTTAGAGGTGTATTTCATATGTTTTATCAACACTTTTCATGCTCATTTCTCCACTCTAGCTAGTTTCCTCTACTTTTGTGTTTTATTGGTGTTTTACACAACTATTTTTGAAACAGGAGGAATAAAATAGCTAGGATTAAAGTAGAAGAAGAGAAAAATGTGTGGGCGTAAACGGATCCAAAATCAAAGTTAAAACGAAGAAGATATAGCGTTTTGAAGTTAATCTGTCCATAGGACCGACCTTAGGACCGACCTTGACAGGGTCGGTCGGAAGTTTCGGAGGCCGGAATTGCAAATTTTAGGGGCCGAAAGCTACTGGAATCGACCGACCCTAGTAAGGTCGGTCGAACTTAAAAACGCGCCCGAAATTGCTACTGACTCCAACCGACCCTAGGACCGACCTTGGTAAGGTCGGTCGGGTTGAAATTTTGCCCAGATTTACATTTTTAAAAGCAGAAAAAGAAGGAGAGAGGGGGAGTTCGAACCCAGACCAAAAGTGACGCCAAAGAAAGAAAAAGAGGGGGGAAAGAGGAAGGAGAAGAAGAGAAGAAGGAGAGAAGGAAGACCCACCTCCATTGAAGCTCCCAAGCTCCATTAATGGCCATTTCTTACTCTCTTTCTATCTCTCTCTCTCCTTTACTCTGTAATGGCTGTTTGAACTCTTGTATATCTTGGGATGGGGTTTCTCCCCAAAATCCCCAAATTGCTTTTGTAAACCTAACTCATCTTTGGTAGTTGTTTTCTTCTCATCAATTCTTAATTAATGCTTTAGATTTGATCTCCTATTGCATTTATTGTGGTTCCTTGCAGTATTATATCTTGAGCTTGGGATTAGACAAATTGGGGATGAACCCTAATTTCCATTTCTCTAGATTAGGGAGTGGAACTTTAGGGCTATTGTTATGAGCTTGAAATTAATGCTATCTAGTGACTCTAGCCTTTCTTGAATTGGGAGGTGTGATTAATTAGGTAAGATTTGATTAGTCCATGATTTGGAGAATCTTTACATTAGCTCTAACAGACAACTTAGTGAGGTAGAAATGAGAGCATATTTGGGTAATTTAGTAGATTCCACTATCCTAAGGTATACACCTATCTTAGATTAATTATTTTAACTTTATTGTTTTTCTTCAATTTCCAATATCAACCAAAAACCCAAAACCCCCCAATTTACATTTATGCACTTTTGTATATATCTTCTTGCACATTTACTAAGCTTATAATTAACTAGATAGTTACAATGTCCCTGTGGATACGACCTTATTGTACTACAATGATTGGGTTCACTGCCCATAGTTAGCAATTTAGTTTCACTACTATTTTGTCCAACAAGTTTTTGGTGCCGTTGCCGGGGACTTCGGTCCAACTATCTGGTTTACTATCTATTTAGTTTCTTTGCATATTTTTCATTTCTTTTATTTGCCCCTTTATGTATAAATTTTTTTCTTTTCTTTGTAGGAACTTAACTCTGATGGATGGTTATTATAATCAAGTGGGAGGTTTATACTTTTACTCCTATGGCGACTATACCGAACAAAACACAAATCAATGGAGTGTATGCCAAAGGTGCGGAGAGTACCATGAGAGCCCCTAATGTCCAACAACAATGTCAGCATTGAGAGCTCTCATGGAGGACCTTAACTCATATGTCTACCGGAGGCTTGTGTGCCAAGAGTGTGAAGGAGACCATGAGAGCGCTCATTGTCCTGGGACCAGTAAAGGTTGATTAACCTAGTTTGGAGGAGCTAATGTCAGACCTTATCTCTTCTTGTAAGCCTAACCCAACCATGCAAGATACTTTTATCATGAAGCAAGATACCTTCAACATGAATGTTCAAGCTCGGATTGATCAGATTGTGCAACAACTTGAGAGCGAAACAGTTCATGAGGTGGAGCAACCTATTGTGGACTTTAGCTACTCCCCTACTCCTCCCCTGTTTAAATTAGAGACTCCAATGCCGTTCAACCACCAGCTCGATCTTGAAGATAACCCATCAGAGGAGAGTCTCCACTTTGACTTCATGGAGTCCTTTGCTCCCTCTAAAGTTGATTATTCCAGAGGCTGCCCCCGTGTGCTTTACCAAGTCATTGAGGATCCTTACATCCCCAACTTTGAGAAGGAGGGGCCATCACATCCCTCCGAGTCATCAAAGGAGAGTGCCATCATCGACTTCAAGGAGTTATCTCCCTCTGAAGTTGATGTCCATCAAGGCTCTTCCTATGAGCCTCACCATGAAGATGAGGATGTTTACATCCTCAAATTTGAGGAGGATGAGCCACCCTACTTTGATCTTCCCCTGGAGGATCAAGGCCTTCCCCACCTGTGCAACAATGATGTATGGTAGAAGCATAAAGTCCACCCTCTAAGTGTGGAGGCCACCTTCCCATTTGATCCTGGACCAGAAATAGAAGACAAAGTCCGCCCCGGAGTTCTCCATGCACCGCTAAATGAAGATAAGGATGTCTTTATCCTTAAATTTGAAGAGGGGTCTCCACCACAAGATGATTCTCGCACCAAGGATCATCAACCGAAAAATCTGGGCCGTTCTTCAAAGAAAAATGATGCCCACCCAACCCACCCGTTGAAGCCCACTTCAACATTCATTTTCGATCCTGGAGGGCTTCAATGTGGTATGGTCTAGCCAAAGACCTTAAAGATGGGCAGCTTCCCGGGAGGCAACCCGGATGAATTTCTTTCATTTTCATTTTTTTTAATTTGTCAAGTTCTCCTTTGATTTTGTTTTTGCTAACTCTTAACCCTGTTTGTAGTTTGGTCGCTTCTAGTGATTTATGCAGGTGCAACTTAACGTCTACACAGCAACCAAGGTACGCTAATTGAGGTTAAAACTCAAGTGTGGGGGAGTTTCTTCAATTCAAGCAAAAACAATCCCGGTGGAGTACTAGTTTCTTTTAATTTTGTGCCTCTCACTTCTCCTTCATTTTGATTATAAGGCATTCTTCTACTGGGGATAGCTTCTATGCTATAATGCTTGCTTGTGCCCCATGTGTTTTCTCTTTTGTCTGCTTCCTGAAAAGGTCTTCTGAAACCTTCCCCGGTTTGTCTGGTGAACAATGAGGACATTGTTCAAATTAAGTGTGGGGGAGTGACCTTTTTAGTGAATTGTGTGCTTAAATGCTTAATCTCTCTACTTATCATGCGGTTATCCAAAATAAAAAACTTGGACCCTTGTGTTGTGAGTTGTTCTCATTAAGAACAAATACTGTTATGAAGTGTGGATAAATGCTCAAATTTTTCTTTTTGACTGCTTTTGAGGAGCATTTTTCATGCGGTGTGACCAAATGATCTTGAATGGTTGGATTTTTATTGCTTAGGGGTTCTTTCTGTCTTCTCTCTTAGGGATTGCTAAGGGGTGCTTCTTTGTAAAAATTCTTCAAGGTACTTATGAGACGCCATTGGTAACTAACAATGAGAGCCGAGTGTTCTTAATTGCAAAGGCTTGATGCCAAAATTTTATCTTATCATCTCTTATGCAAAAGTGAAACAAATCCATAAATCTATTTTTCCTTTTGTTTTCTTCTCAATGCCCATTCTTGAGAGAAGTTGGCCATGGTAAAAGCTCTTCAAGTCACCAGTTGTTTAGAACTTTGAAGCACTTAGGATCATACCCCGAAACTCTAGATTTTGTTTTGCCCTAAACACACCCATGTCACCACTAAGAGATGGTTCACACTCCTCAAAGGTTTTAATCACTTTTTGCTTCTTCTCTTATCCTACAATTCATGTTAGTATTTGTTAGTCTTGAGCATTTCTTACTTGCTTGGGTGCTTGGTTTTGCCTGAGGACAAGCAAAAAGGTAAGTGTGGGGGTGTGATGAGTGTCCTAATGAGCATGTTTTAGAGGTGTATTTCATATGTTTTATCAACACTTTTCATGCTCATTTCTCCACTCTAGCTAGTTTTCCTCTACTTTTATGTTTTATTGGTGTTTTACACAATTATTTTTGAAACATGACGAATAAAATAGCTAGGATTAAAGTAGACAAAGAGACAAACGCGTGGGCACAAACGGATCCAAAATCGAAGTTAAAATGAAGAAGATATAGCGTTTTGAAGTTAATCTATCCACATGACCGACCTTAAGACCGACCTTGACAGGGTCAGTCGGAAGTTCCGGAGGCCGGAATTGTAAATTTCAGGGGCCGAAAGGTACTGGAATCGACCGAACTTAGGACCGACCCTAGTAAGGTCGGTCGAACTTAAAAATGTGCCCAAAACTGCTACTGACTCCGACCGACCCTAGGACCGACCTTGGTAAGGTCGGTTGGGTCAAAATTTTACCCAGATTTGCGTTTTTAAAAGCAGTAAAAGAAGAAGAGAGGGGGAGTTCGAACCCAGACCAAAAGCGACACCAAAGGAAGAAAAAGAGGGGGGAAGTGGAAGAAGAAGAAGAGAAGAAGGAGAGGAGGAAGACCCACCTCCATTGAAGCTCCCAAGCTCCATTAATGGCCATTTCTTGCTCTCCCACTCTCTCTCTCTCCTTTACTCTCTAATGGCTGTTTGAACTCTTGTATATCTTGGGATGGGGTTTCTCCCCAAAATCCCCAAATTGCTTTTGTAAACCTAACTCATCTTTCGTAGTTGTTTTCTCCTCATCAATTCTTAATTAATGCTTTAGATTTGATCTCCTATTGCATTTATTGTGGTTCCTTGCAATTGAAATACCCCAAACCTAAGTATGTTAAGTAAACATCAATATATGATGTATTAAGGCTAAAATATGCCTTAGAGAGATTGGTAGACAATTTAAACCAAGGAAAACACAAGAAAGTGCCTTAAGGGCAATTTGGGCAAAAACGTGCTCTAAGCTTGGAGTGACTTGATTAGCACCCAAATACCATTATAAGACTTTAGTAATATGCTAATGGAAATTTTAAATCAATTAGAAAAGAAAACCAAGCTCAAAAACAAGCTTAAACACAAAATGTGCATTAAGACTCCTTAAAGCACCTTTTTGAGAAATTGTCTTAGAATTGAGTTTTGAGTGGCTAAATGTCCATCATTACTCTTTAATCAATATGTGTACTAATTAGTATCACATTAGGAAGCCTAAATCAATGAGAAACCAAAATTTTCACAAATTTGTGCTCTAATTTGTGAATAGTGCCAAATAGTGCCTAGTTTAGTCTTTAATCAACTTAGTGTTTTTAATTGGTCAATAAAGGCCAACATGCCCTTATTTAACAAGGGGGCCGATTTTGAGAGTGGTGAGTCACCACATGAGTCATCCAACTAAAGAAAAGAAGAGGGAAATAAGTAAATTTATTATTTGCTTTATAAAAGCAAAATATCTCTTATAAGCTACCTTTCTTCTTCTCTCTCTTCATTTCTCTTCTTCCCACGGTTTCTTCTTCTCTTCTCTTGCTCCAAAACCGAGAGAGCTCCATCCATGGGTGCTCCACCTTCAATTGCTCACCAAGTGCTCATCTTTGCTCCAAATCAAAAACCAAGTATAGATTTCTCTTAGTTAGGCCAAGACCTATCTTCCTATCTTTTCAAATCCTTCAAAGCTCCATTTCGGTGCCAAGAGGAAACTCCATTGATGGAGGAAAATCAAGTTTGAAGAGCCCATTTGGTTCTCCATTCATTCAAGGTAAGGAAAATGTAAGAAAAACCATGTTTCCACCATTTCTTCTACATGGCCGAAATTTACTACTCATGGGGCTTTGTTTTTATGCCTTGTTCTAGCTTGTTTTATTCACCAAGGACTAGTGGAGGTCCTCTTTCATTCAATGCCCAAGTCTACTTTGAGACTTCAAAGGTAATCATCCACTTTTATACCTTAGAACACATTTTAACCTAGGTTTTTATTCCTTAAGGTTAGTGTATTGTTTAGCACTCATGAGAGCCATTGAATATTGATTAGAACATTGGCAAGGGAGATTTAAGTGGTGGCCGATATTCATTCAAGAAGAAGGTCTAAGGAGGAAGATAAGATAAGCTTGAGAAAACAAGGTAAATTACTTACCTAATGGTGGTTTAAGGTTTAAGGAATGAGTTTTAGAGGAGTACCAATGTAGCCTAGGGCTTACATTAGGTAATGGGTTATGTAACCTAGGAAAAAAAGAATTTAAACAAGCTTGTGAACTTGTGACTAAGGAGCCAATGGGAATGAGTTAGTAATATAAGTTTAAGAGGGATTTTAAGAGCATTAAAACCACTATGAGATTGATGGGTGTAATTGCAGGTTGAAAGCTTATATATGTGGGAAATTCAGTTTTTAAGTTTAAGTCATTTAAGGGCCTAAGAGCCATGTCATTTAAGAGCCTTAGTGCTATGCAATTTAAGATTATTGCACTGTATTGAGTTTGTTGTGTGATGATTGATTTGGTGAGAAATAAGATGAGAAAGGACTTGGTGTGTATGAGATTATTGTGTGAGAAAAACAATGCATTTGGGCATGAGAATATACTAGAGGAGCTATGGCAAAATTTGAGTAGAAAACTAAGTGTTTAGGTGGTGGTAGTGAGTTGATATGACCTAGGATTCACTAGGAGTCATTAGAAGGAACAAGAGTGGAAATGAGTTAATTAAGGAGTTCTTGAGGCTTATAAAGGCCTAGAGTTGTCTAGGAGGAATTAGAGGTTAGGTGGGTGTGTTAAACACACCAAAATCATGTGATGAGGAATGCTAAGACTTGAGCAAAGATTTGGATGGAAAGGTGTATAATGCTTTAAGGTGATTTAGGTATGAACTAGAGAATAAAACAATGAGGAGTTTGGATAGCTTGTGTAAGTGTGACGATGCTAGTAGTGGACTAATGAGGTTTAGTTTAGATGGTAATGAGTGGACTTAGGTGATGGAAGAGAAAGGTGTGGGAGAATGTTGTCAAATGTCAAGGAAAATGACTAGGAATGTAAAAGAGCGTACGATCATGAGAATGGTGAGTAAGTGAGTAAAAGGAGATGGAAATGTCCAAGGGGGTGTAGGATAGTTAAGGTAAAGAAGAACAAGGTTAGGGTGCTAAGAAGATGGGGAGAAATGCATAGGTAAGTTCGTGAGTTTAGGTTGATGAGTAGAAAAAGGAAAAGAAAGGAACTGTGCATGGACATGCAAGATAACCTTGGAAGGTTTAGCAAGCAAAGAGGGGATGCAATAATGCTTAGGGGGAAGTTATATTGATTGGGAAGGAAACACTTTGGATAGTTAGAGTTTTAGACAAAAATTACATGTTGGAAAGATAAGGAAATAAGT
Organism: Limonium bicolor; assembly: GCA_023374045.1. Taxonomy (NCBI): domain Eukaryota; kingdom Viridiplantae; phylum Streptophyta; class Magnoliopsida; order Caryophyllales; family Plumbaginaceae; genus Limonium; species Limonium bicolor. The sequence continues at coordinate 79,898,758 of CM041780.1, read as the reverse complement.
AACAAGTGTTAGAAATTCTTGTAAGGATTGAGAAAAATGGTTAAGGAGGTTTTAAAGGATGTTCTAAGGTGAGTTTAAGTGCCTATATGGTATTAAGACATAATGGGACACTTGTGGAAGAGTTGGGCATTTTTGCAAGAAAGGAGATAAGTGTTTAAGGGAGTAGAAGATGAATATTCTGGCCTGTCCGAACTTCCGTCCGAATTTGGAAGCTCGGACATGCACTGTTGCGATTAGAATTTTTGAGTCTCGGCTAGAGTCCGAACTACCGTCCGGACTTAGACGTTTGGACACTTGAAATTCTTCCTTTGATTTTTCCTCGACCTATATCCGAACTTAGGGAAGTTCTGACACATGTTCAGACACACGTCTGGTTGCACCCTTTTGAGTCTCGACTTGCGTCCGAACTTGGTAAGCTCGGACACAAGTTCGGACGCGGTGCTGTTTTGGCCAAAAACTTTGTTTAAGGTTAGGAAATGATATCCAATGGTGGGGATTGATATGTAATGATGATATAAGGTTGTTTAAGACATGTTTGGTGGGTAACAATGATAATTAAGTGGGTGAATAAGTATAAGTTATGAGGAGAAGTGATTCACTTAAGATTAAGTTTGTAAGAACATAAATGGTGTTAGATGGGGATCATTAGTGACTAAGTGGGTTAAGTAAGTTAGATAAGTTGAATTAAGTTAAGTGATTAACAACCTAAAACTGAATGAATGTTTTAGGGCTTGAGTATGTGGACTCCGGAAGAGAGTAAGCAACCGAGCGACCAACGGTGAACGGTACAGTTCTTCTTGTGACCTGCTTGCTAACGAGGTGTCCCTCGGCTTGTGTGCTATTTGTTTCTGTGTGCTCACTAAACAAGATAAAGCATGCAACCGGAACATTATGTTTATTGTATTGTTGTGTGATGTTTGTAAACTAACACAACTTACCGTGAGAACTTACTAACCAACGTTTAGTAAGGAATTGAGTGAGACTAAGGAATGCTCCCTAATATTAGTTGTTGTAAACCGAAAGAGGTTAACCAACAAACTTTGTCTTGAGACTTCTACTAACTCGAACTTAAGGGGGGAGTGAGGAACCCGGGACTGACTCCGGTCATGCATGCTAAGGAAAGGGGGTCGGTATCTATAGCAGATTCGACTTCCGCTTAAGGACTTGTCTTCGGACTTGTTGCCTAGGGTCGGTTGCCGGCTCATCTACGTTGGACACACAGTCCAAGGTAGGTGGCATTAAGATGGTGCGGTAGGATCACCTAAATCCTAAATTATAAGATAAGTTGTTTATTCAACTAATGGAGTTAATAACTCATTGGCTAGGGTTGCTTTTGACCCGACAAAAATAAACATTGAGGTAAGGTACAATCATTTCTAATTGAAGAGTGGTTTGTATTCTAAGATTAAGATAAGTTCGAGATAAGTTACAACCATTCCTTTTTAAAGGATGGTTTGTATCATAAGACTGAGATAAGCTGCATCCATTCCTTTCTAAAGGATGGTTGTTTTCTAAGGCTAAGATAAGACTAAGATTGAGGTAAGATAAGGATGGACTAAGATTAAGAGGGAACATTACTTAAGGGGTTAAATAATTAACTCTCTAATTAAGGGAACGCATCTAAGTCGTTCATTATGTTTGAACTTTGATTGTTCATATTTGGATTGTTGTTTACTGCACTTTCTATTATGTTGTGCATCTAATCAACCTCCATGCTATCGACAATTAGTCGTCATAGCCACGTTAGCTTAGGGGCCATGAGAGGATCGTACCAACATTCGTGCTGACCCCCTTTGGGGGTTGTTTTTACTACACAGGTGAACGTCAGGAGGCGGCCGTCGCGAGAGTAAGAAGGGGTACATGCGTTACGGGTTAAGTGTGGCCTACGAGTTGTGCATGTACACTCGTATGGTAATTTGAGTTAGTAAGTTGTATAGGATGTGAGGGGGATTGTAAGAAGAATATGTATTCATTTAAGATTTGTATGTACTAAAGTTCGGTATATTCTGTCAATCAGACCGTGGCAAGGTCCTGGAATATATTTGAATCCTCTGCAGAGTTGGTATACATGGAGTTAAGTTTGTGATAACCACGATTGGATCAAGATGGGGTGTTACAAAAAGTGGTATCAGAGCGTAGTTACGCTCTGAAGACAAGAAATACCGAACTTAGGTGAGTACTGAGGTTGAGTTTGAGTTATGGGTTAAGGGTTGAGTGTTAGAGTGGGAGGTGCGTTAGCTAGGACTTCCCGGTGTTCACCGGATATCCATAGTACCTAGACCCGCCCTCCACATCCCTTGCTTGAATTATGGGGGACAAATGCTAGAGAGAAGAAAGCCTTTTCTAACTCGGGAAAACCCGATCTGGTAGTTAGTTAACAGTAAGCAATACGAGAAACATCTTGTTGAACAACAGATTATGAGGACTTGAACGTTTTAATAGAGCGCATCAGTGAAACAGGCGCTACCAATGGAATTCTATCAGTAAGAGAATGGAAATTACCGGCAACATGGGTCGACATACTACGCAGTCGAGTTACACCGCAATACCAATGATAAGAAAAGCACTACGAGTGCAATGGATAAGAAAGGTTAAGCGACATGAGCACGGAACAGTGGTCCGAATGAGCATAACAGTGGGATAATACCAAGCATGAGAGTTAAGATTACTAGAAGGACTAGCTAGAAACGGGAACTCCAAACCCCATACAATGAGGAAGGTTATAAAACCTGGCCGACATAGCGCAGGCGACAATAAGGACGTGTACTACTGTATACCAGAATAGGACTACGATGTAGTACCTAAAGGAGGATCATTACTTAGTAACCACAACAAAATGTGTGGGAACGGGAGCGAGGTTAAGACATAAGAAAATAATAAGGGGTTCCCTCAGAAAGAGGAACGCCCGGATAAGTGACAATACGGTCAAAATAACCAGGAAACTACCGGATGGCTAGTTATCCTAAATAAGAGAACGTCGAAGGAGTCCCGGGGACTACCAAAGATATGGAAACTAGGTGGAAGTACCACTATCGACGCACACGGTACCGGAAGCTCATCTTGCATGGCGCACTTGCCATAGCAAGTGCTACCACGGTTAAGCTACACGGGAAGCCATCATGGCGAGGTAACCGAACGCTACAGTCGTAGTACGCATTAATACCAAATTGCAAATCTAAAAGGACGGGAGAATGAGACCATGGAAGGGCCTGATGGCCTGACCATGATGAGATGAGTGGATACACCAGTCAGCGGGGAGCTGAACTTGGACAGAATACTAAACGATATAAATGTGAGCAACAGTACAACCTACTACGTAAGCAACAATATACAAGAAATGTATAATAAGATACCATTGAGACCGTTGACATAACGTCATCCAAGAAGAGCGGGATAGAACTCCCGAGATGATTATTAAGAATACCAATAACAACAATCTTCGTTGAATATGTTAGTAAACCCCCGACACAGGGATAGAGGAAACGAACTTAAGCTATAACCTACTAAGGGTTAAAGACGTACAACCCTAGAAAAGGAAAGCTCAGAGGACTACCCCCATAGGGCGGGCATAGTCGAGCCGAACAACTGATGAATGACAGCTAATATTGTTCGTCTAACTCATTAACACCCAAGTATGAATGATCATCAACGGGTGGCATAGTCAACGGAAGTTGAACGAAGCGTTGAGATGGAAGCAAAAGATGACAGGATGATTTCCGACTTAGACACCGCAAGGCAGATGCCTAATACGAACTAATCCATAATTGCTAAAAGACATAAGTCTAGTAAAATGACAGTATTGTCAAAGACACTAAGTGACCCCAGATCACCTGAATAAACTTCCATAGCAGGAAGCAGGATGCAGCAACTTACCATGGAATCCGATACTACATTTAGTATGTAACCTAACGGTGGATAGTGTTCAAAAGACCAAAAACTTATGAGAATACCCTACGGATGAGTAAGAGTACAAGTAATGAACTGAGACATTAAGCACTAAGAGCCTACGAGCCAAGGATGTTAACCACATCAGAGCCCGAGGCGCAGTAAGTTGTAAGAGAGCTTATTTAAGCCACGAAGGAACTACAATTCGTAGATATGAACGGTTACCAAACCTATAACTTAGATTGTGGAAAATATTGCCAGGAAAAGGCACCAATGAGAATAATGAGATAGTACATTTGCAGGGGCGGAGAACGAACCATGCCTTTTAGGATGGGGATACCTCTCCTTGTTGTGAGGCCAAGAGTGGGAATAAACCCCACAAAAAGGGCTTTCACTTATTAGAGAAATAATACGTTTGTTGGAGAATGGAAATTGTAAACCTTGAGATTACCTTAGAATATACCAGATGCACTTGAGTAGAAGGAAGGCTGCAGAGACAGACCTCATATCCAACACCCATGATTTAAGAATCAACAATCGTCAGAGATAAATATTGTAAGTGCATAGAATGGCATGTCAAGTGACCAACGCTCAGAAGAGCTTGTGAGTAAACGGATGACTTCTTCAGTAACCGGTAAAATTACATGGTAGATAACATCACTAACGATGAAGGAATGCGAGAGAAATTAGCCTACTTACAGATCTGAGATTGAAGCAGAACATCTTCATATTAAGAGTCAACCATTTTACAACACGGTACGGCAACCGCCAAACACCGGAATTAAAGAAACCCTAGCGTGTTTACACCAGGAAGGAATTGAATATAAGATAAGATTTTAGAATAAATGAGTAGGGAGTTGCACCATCAATGGGCAACAGAGTAAAGGCTAACTACCACGGTAGTAGTGGTCGTGAGTACAATATTTATATGAGGGGATTAAGTCATGGTGCGCGGTAAAGCGACCGTTATGTATGAGCCGTCAAATATTGACACTGAGGCAATTAGATTTATGAGTTAAGACCAGCATAAGTAAGGAAATAAGATGGTAGACGAACTGTGCATTGATGCCAGTAGTCTGGACCTGGTTTAGTAAGATTACACAGGAAGCACACTACCCATTCCTTAAGGAACTGGAAGTACATTCCTAGTAGAATAAATATGAGAAACAAGATAAGAGGCTCTATGGAAAGAGACCTCAGTTACTAAGACACCGAATCAGTATGGGATATAGGAAGAACTAGAGCATACAATACCCAAGAACATAGTAAATGGATTTTCCTTGGTTAAATCAAGAAGAACAATAAGTGTTATTATGGAACGATGAAAGAGGAGATTGACAACAGAATACTTCACGACTAGCAATAGTTAAACGTGTGACGGACACTATGAGTTTACTAAAACGAGACGTGGGACGACTGCACCCCACAGGGGCTTGTAGGCCTGACACGCTCATTTATGAGTTAGTTGGGTAAGTAGTAATGTACCAGTAGGGTACCCCATGCATGTAGACGAGTGGTGTAAGGAACACGGGAAGTAGTCGACTCCGTACCATGGACAACGACGCAAGATCAGACAAGAGCAGCTATTACCATAAACAGTTGAAGGAAAGAATTCAGTTGAACCAATAACACAAGGGAATCAGAGAACAAATAACTAAGGACTATGAAGTGCGAAGAGCACGGATTGATAAGCACAGACATTGGACATGTCTTAAAGAGTTAAGAATAAGACTGTAAAGCGCAATAAGCACTAAACAGTAGTTTCATATTAAGAATCATCCTCAGACCAAAGGTCAGACGGAAAGAACAATTCAGACATGCGAGGAAACATTAAGAGTATGAGCATAAGATCTTCAAGGAGAATGGATAGACGAGTTACAACTCATTAAGGTCGTGTATATAAATTAAGATATCACGTGTCCACTGAGAGACCAATATTCCTAAACTGTAAGGAGGCAGAAGGATATACAATACTATGAACGATTAGAAAGGCAGTTAAGCCTAAGATTATCAGAGTTGTGCAGCGGAAGCTAGCAGATCAATACCTTTGAGGTTAGACCAAACTAAGTTAAGAATATAGTATAAGTACCGTTAAGAATCCTCGATGCAGAGACTAAGTCATTAGCATAGTTATGACCCTCTGATCGAAACGTAAGTGAGATAGAGGACATGGAAGCTAGAATGCTTGGTGAGAATTAGACATCTTGAACTTATGTTCAAGAATGATATGGTGTTGATTACGTGGACGTAATCCATTTTAAGGGGGGTAGAGCGAAAACCGCTAGCGTATGTTTGTGTACTGAGTACGTAAACTACGGTGTGCATAGCACAAAAGAATTTGAGAATATGTTTTACATAAACATTTTGAGATAAATTATGGTTATTGCGCACAGAAGATGTGAATACCATACATATTAAGTACCTATATTGTTAACTCTGGTGTGAGTTCAAGTTAAGAGAATTAAGGAAGAGGATTAAGGAGACTTAGGAAATAAGGAATATATGGGATATGAGTCGATATGGAAGTATGTGTGAGATAAGAATAAGATAACACTATGAGATATTATTTGACATGAGAATGAGGAAGAACATAGTAATGCTATGAGATATAAGATGGTGAGAATTGGTATGAGACGGTCATAGAACTTAGTAGGAATTTAAGTCCTGGGGTAAGTACTAAGAGATGAATTGGGAATGTAGATGGACTGAGTCCACACCTTGGAGATGTGTTGATTACGATTAGAAAGACTAAAAAGATAGAAAATTAGAAATGAGTGAATTATTTGATGTTTGAAAATGACGTGGGAGGTGGAACTTGATTTTCTAGGGATCAAGGGAAACCGAACACAAATTGGGGTGGAGGGATAGTTCTACACTGATGCTGATCACATCAGGGTTGGATGATTCCTGAAACTCCCTACTAGTGGTCACAATTAAATCACACTATGGATAGAGGCCTTAGGATAAAATGAAATTGGAGTTGATTGTATTTTTAATTAGAGGAATTATTCCTCACATGACCTCGTAAAAAGGATTTCCTTTTTACTGAGTCTCGCCCATGAAGTCGAGGACGCATGAGCCTTTGTCTTCGGACCGGTGACATGGGGAGAATAGAGTTGTTTTGTATTCTGGCCCATGGTGGCGTGGACGAATGTGCCTTTGTCTACGGACCGGTGACATGGGAGAATACGATGAAAAGTATGTGATTGTTTTAATCATCAAAAAGGAACAAAGAGAATTTTGAGTGTTATACATGCTTAAGCATGTTGTGTGATATTTGAGAATAAGCATATGGTGGATCTAATGATTCAATGAGTTTAAGAATACATAAGTATGATCTATGTGATCTAGGGAATGAGGTAAGACATGTATTCTAATAAGATAAGATGCATGGGAACTTTGGGAACAAAGTTCTTTTAAGAAGGGTAGATTGAAATACCCCAAACCTAAGTATGTTAAGTAAACATAAATATATGATGTAGTAAGGCTAAAATATTCCTTAGAGAGATTGGTAGACAATTTAAACCAAGGAAAACACAAGAAAGTGCCTTAAGGGCAATTTGGGCAAAAACGTGCTCTAAGCTTGGAGTGACTTTGATTAGCACCCAAATACCATTATAAGACTTTAGTAATATGCTAATGGACATTTTAAATCAATTAGCAACGAAAACCAAGCTCAAAAACAAGCTTAAACACAAAATGTTCTTTAAGACTCCTTATAGCACTTTTTTGAGAAATTGTCTTAGAATTGAGTTTTGAGTGGCTAAATGTCCATCATTACTCTTTAATCAATATGTGTACTAATTAGTATCACATTAGGAAGCCTAAATCAATGAGAAACCAAAATTTTCACAAATTTGTGCTCTAATTTGTGAATAGTGCCTAGTTTAGTCTTTAATCAACTTAGTTTAGTTAATTGGTCAATAAAGGCCAAACATGCCCTTATTTAACAAGGGGGTCGATTTTTTAGAGTGGTGAGTCACCACAGGAGTCATCCAACTAAAGAAAAGAAGAGGGAAATAAGTAAAGTTACTATTTGCTTTATAAAAGCAAAATATCTCTTATAAGCTACCTTTCTTCTTCTCTCTCTCTTCATTTCTCTTCTTCCCACGGTTTCTTCTTCTCTTCTCTTGCTCCAAAACCTAGAGAGCTCCATCCATGGGTGCTCCACCTTCAATTGCTCACCAAGTGCTCATCTTTGCTCCAAATCAAAAACCAAGTATAGATTTCTCTTAGTTAGGCCAAGACCTATCTTCCTATCTTTTCAAATCCTTCAAAGCTCCATTTCGGTGCCAAGAGGAAACTCCATTGATGGAGGAAAATCAAGTTTAAAGAGCCCATTTGGTTCTCCATTCATTCAAGGTAAGGAAAATGTAAGAAAAACCATGTTTCCACCATTTCTTCTACATGGCCGAAATTTACTACTCATGGGGCTTTGTTTTTATGCCTTGTTCTAGCTTGTTTTATTCACCAAGGACTAGTGGAGGTCCTCTTTCATCAATGCCCAAGTCTACTTTGAGACTTCAAAGGTAATCATCCACTTTTATACCTTAGAACACATTTCAACCTAGGTTTTCATTCCTTAAGGATAGTGTATTGTTTAGCACTCATGAGAGTCATTGAATATTGATTAGAACATTGGCAAGGGAGATTTAAGTGGTGGCCGATATTCATTCAAGAAGAAGGTCTAAGGAGGAAGATAAGATAAGCTTGAGAAAACAAGGTAAATTACTTACCTAATGGTGGTTTAAGGTTTAAGGAATGAGTTTTAGAGGAGTACCAATGTAGCCTAGGGCTTACATTAGGTAATGGGTTATGTAACCTTGGAAAAAAAAGAATTTAAACAAGCTTGTGATCTTGTGACTAAGGAGCCAATGGGAATGAGTTAGTAATATAAGTTTAAGAGGGATTTTAAGAGCATTAAAACCACTATGAGATTGATGGGTGTAATTGCAGGTTGAAAGCTTATATATGTGGGAAATTCAGTGTTTAAGTTTAAGTCATTTAAGGGCCTAAGAGCCATGACATTTAAGAGCCTTAGTGCTATGCAATTTAAGATTATTGCACTGTATTGAGTTTGTTGTGAATGAGTTGATTTGGGTGAGAAAATAAGATGAGAAAGGACTTGGTGTGTGTGAGATTATTGTGTGAGAAAAATAATGCATTTGGGCATGAGAATATACTAGAGGAGCTATGGCAAAATTTGAGTAGAAAACTAAGTGTTTAGGTGGTGGTGGTGAGTTGATATGACCTAGAATTCACTAGGAGTCATTAGAAGGAACTAGAGTGGAAATGAGTTAATTAAGGAGTTCTTGAGGCTTAGAATGGCCTAGAGTTGTCTAGGATGAATTAGAGGTTAGGTGGGTGTATTAAACACACCAAAATCATGTGATGAGGAATGCTAAGACTTGAGCAAAGATTTGGATGGAAAGGAGTATAATGCTTTAAGGTGATTTAGGTATGAACTAGAAAATAAAACAATGAGGAGTTTGGATAGCTTGTGTAAGTGTGATGATGCTAGTAGTGGACTAATGAGGTTTAGTTTAGATGGTAATGAGTGGACTTAGGTGATGGAAGAGAAAGGTGTGGGAGAATGTTGTCAAATGTCAAGGAAAATGACTAGGAATGTAAAAGAGCGTACGATCATGAAAATGGTGAGTAAGTGAGTAAAAGGAGATGGAAATGTCCAAGGGGGGTGTAGGATAGTTAAGGTAAAGAAGAACAAGGTTAGGGTGCTAAGAAGATGGGGAGAAATGCATAGGTAAGTTCGTGAGTTTAGGTTGATGAGTAGAAAAAGGAAAAGAAAGGAACTGTGCATGGACATGCAAGATAACCTTGGAAGGTTTAGCAAGCATAGAGGGGATGCAATAATACTTAGGGGGAAGTTATATTGATTGGGAAGGAAACACTTTGGATAGTTAGAGTTTTAGACAAAAAATTACATGTTGGAAAGATAAGGAAATAAGTAACAAGTGTTAGAAATTCTTGTAAGGATTGAGAAAAATGGTTAAGGAGGTTTTAAAGGATGTTCTAAGGTGAGTTTAAGTGCCTATATGGTATTAAGACATAATGGGACACTTGTGGAAGAGTTGGGCATTTTTGCAAGAAAGGAGATAAGTGTTTAAGGGTGTAGAAGATGAATATTCTGGCCTGTCCGAACTTCCGTCCGAATTTGGAAGCTCGGACATGCCCTGTTGCGATTAGAATTTTTGAGTCTCGGCTAGAGTCCGAACTACCGTCCGGACTTAGACGTTCGGACACTTGAAATTATTCCTTTGATTTTTCCTCGACCTATGTCCGAACTTAGGGAAGTTCGGACACATGTTCGGACACACGTCTGGTTGCACCCTTTTGAGTCTCGACTTGCGTCCGAACTTGGTAAGCTCGGACACAAGTTCGGACGCGGTGCTGTTTTGGCCAAAAACTTTGTTTAAGGTTAGGAAATGATATCCAGTGGTGGGGATTGATATGTAATGATGATATAAGGTTGTTTAAGACATGTTTGGTGGGTAACAATGATAATTAAGTGGGTGAATAAGTATAAGTTATGAGGAGAAGTGATTCACTTAAGATTAAGTTTGTAAGAACATAAGTGGTGTTAGATGAGGATCATTAGTGACTAAGTGGGTTAAGTAAGTTAGATAAGTTGAATTAAGTTAAGTGATTAACAACCTAAAACTGAATGAATGTTTTAGGGCTTGAGTATGTGGACTCCGGAAGAGAGTAAGCAACCGAGCGACCAACGGTGAACGGTACAGTTCTTCTTGTGACCTGCTTGCTAACGAGGTGTCCCTCGGCTTGTGTGCTATTTGTTTCTGTGTGCTCACTAAACAAGATAAAGCATGCAACCGGAACATTATGTTTATTGTATTGTTGTGTGATGTTTGTAAACTAACACAACTTACCATGAGAACTTACTAACCAACGTTTAGTAAGGAATTGAGTGAGACTAAGGAACGCTCCCTAATATTAGTTGTTGTAAACCGAAAGAGGTTAACCAACAAACATTGTCTTGAGACTTCTACTAACTGGAACTTAAGGGGGGAGTGAGGAACCCGGGACTGACTCCGGTCATGCATGCTAAGGTAAGGGGGTCGGTATCTATAGCAGATTCGACTTCCGCTTAAGGACTTGTCTTCGGACTTGTTGCCTAGGGTCGGTTGCCGGCTCAGCTACGTTGGACACACAGTCCAAGGTAGGTGGCATTAAGATGGTGCGGTAGGATCACCTAAATCCTAAATTATAAGATAAGTTGTTTATTCAACCAATGGAGTTAATAGCTCATTGGCTAGGGTTGCTTTTGACCCGACAAAAATAAACATTGAGGTAAGGTACAATCATTTCTAATTGTAGAGTGGTTTGTATTCTAAGATTAAGATAAGGTCGAGTGATAAGTGCAAACCATATAGACTTATTAAGGTTTAATCACCTTATAAATCGTAGCATTTTTAGTAATGTTTCTCACTTATCTAGGGTTTTTTCCTATAATCATGTTGTTATATTAACTGATGTATTATATGTGTTAAAATGTAGGAAAAAAACCAAATAAACACATATTCTATAAAGGATTACAGAGAGGCACGTGAGAAGCACACAAAGGTGTGTCCGCCCCACAACCGCATCATTCAAGGCGGACGAGACACAAGCCAGCAACCGCTTCAAACCGGGCGGACAATACATAGAGGCAACCGCCTCAATATAGGCGGACGTGACCATGAAGAACCGCCCAAGTACCACCTCATTATAGGCGGACATGAGTAACATACAACCGCCTATTAACATGCGGAAAACACGCGGACGCGTGTAAATGTCCAGATCTGGAAATTGACGCGACAGGGTTATCTTCTTCGCTCATCGACTTCGCCCGTCGACTTGTTTCTGCCTTATCCATCTACTCCGCCCACCGCCTACCATAAATCGCTCACGCGTTGCAGATGTGTCCCCTGCAATCAATGAGCTCCAACTCTGCCTCTTCTCCTTCCTCTATATAAACCACCCTCCATTTACCTTCTCCAGTGTCCTTCCAGAGGTTCCGTCCGTGGTTCCTCCTGGAGTTCCAATTCACACCATCATTCCATCTTCGTACCACTACACTTTCACTCACTCGTTCATTTCATTTCTAATCTCCCGCTTCTTCATTTGTTTTCTTTACATCTCATTATTCTCACCTCTAGTCTCACGTATTTAAATAGAAGATCAAACTATTTAATATGTTAGGCTAGTTTACGTATGCTCTGGGAATAATTATTATGTATCTGTATTCATTATGCAATATGTTTTACTGGTTTTAATTTTAATGAAGTTTGTTATGCTTAAAGGTTTTCTCGCATCTTTTTAATAAATGTCATGAGTTTATTAAATTGCTTTTCTAAGTCTATTTTGATCAGACCAGGTGATAAATAGATAGGTTAATTAAGCCGTATAACTGGAGAAAGCTTATTATGATTTAATGAGTTAGTATTTTCAAGTTGCAAGAATAAAATCCTCATACTCCTCTGCCGTCCACCAGTGGGTGCTTGAGTTTTCATCGGACCTTGCACAACTGGAATGAGTTCTTATGAGGCTATGATTTAGTCCTTAAGAATAAAAACAGGATCTTGCCAAATAATTATAATTAAACCAGTAGACCTAGCATGAAAGAGCAGATATTATATTAACGTGAACCAGAGTCCCATTTAGTTTATCTGCTTACTTAGTTAATTTTATCTACTGTTTTTATTTATTTAAAACAAGTCAATTAATCCCCCCTTTTGTGACACGCTTAGGTACTATAATATGCACATTAGTCCCACGGTTCGACATCCGGTCGCTTACATTTTTACTATACTACCACGACCGGGATTTTGTTTGCAGCCCGACGTTTATTTTGAGTATTAATTTCTTTTCCTTTTAATTTTACACCAGTTTAACCACTCATTTTACAACGTCTGCAAAATGGCGCCGTTGCCGGGGACTAGATTTATTCTAGTTCCTAAGCCCCGGATTATTCACCTGTTTAATTATAAATATTTTGTTCTCTTATTTCTGTAAATATTATGTCTATAATATTTTTGTTTATTGTTAATATTAATTATCTACTATATTTTGTTAATAATACTCTGTTAATATTAATTGGACACCTGACTTTGGACATCTAACTACGTACATGTGACTTCTGACATCTAATTACTAACTCTTATATTATTGTCATTTAATTTCCATTGTCCTTCATTTCTAGTATGCTAACTACTAACTTATAATTTCTGTCATTTAATTTTCTGTCATTTCTTTCCATTGTCTCTAACTACTAACGTTTAATATTCTGTCAACTAATTACTAACATTTAATTTTCTGTACATTTAACTACTAACTTATAATTTTATGTAATCTAACTACTAATTATTAATTTATGTCTACTAATGTTTAATTTGTTCATTTGTTATTTGTTATTATTTCGTTAATTAAAATCAAAAGAAAAAAAAAACGCAAGCAGCCATGCGGCCGCCCCCCTGACCGCCTCTTTACAAGCGGACGCCACTGAAGCCTTGTCCGCCTCTTTACAAGCGGACGCGCCTAGCCTTGTCCGCCTCTTTACAAGCGGACGCCAGACAGAGAAATAGGCGTGACCGCCTAAAACGACGCGGACGCCACACACCCTCATCCGCCTAATAACACGCGGTCGCGACTCGAAATAGAAAAAAAAAAGGGCTTATACGACGCGTTTTCAAAATTCTTCCCCAATCCCCAATTCTCTGAACTCCAAACTCGACCCGACGAAGACCAAGGAGAAGAGCAGCTCGCGCGACCAGCCCCTCTTCAATTTGACACATTTTCTTCAATTCTCCACAAAATCACGCAAGGTTAGTACCGAAATCTTCGTTTTTCAATTCTCTACGTTTCTATAGCTTCAAATCCACAAATGATCAACTACACTAGGAGAAATAAGAGACTGAATTTTCAAAACTCTAGGTCGACCGTTTTGAAATTTCGAGCTTAATTTGCGAATTTGTACTCAAATTTGTCTTCTATTAATTATAGTATACATACACAAAGCTAAATCTTCACTTATTACACTTAGATTTGGTGTTTTTGATGAATTCCAATTTAGGTATGTGAGGGTTACGAGAATTGCTTGGTGAAATTTGCATTTTTCAATTTTATTTTGCCTTGTTTACTAAATGAATAATTATTATTATTATTATAGGAGGTTATATGTGGATTTATGCTGATAACGGTATTAAATTACCTTGCGTTTGACTGAATTAATTGTGGAGAATCGTAGAATTTTAGGGGAGGTTCTGTCGAATTTTCGATAGAATTTATGTTGTATAATTATTCTGTTTATATTTCACATTCTTTGTTCATCTTGTTTCTATTTTGCTAAATTACTAAGTTGTTTATGTCAAATATTAATGCTCTGTTAGATATTAATTTTTATATCAATTGTTAATTTTTGTGTGTTGTTTTTTGTTTATTAATTTTTATGTTGTTTTTGAGTTTATTAATTTTCATATTATTATTGCTCTGTTCAAATATTTAATTGTTATGTTGTTAATGTTTGTTTGCTTTTAAAATTTTACAAATATATTAGTATGCCTCGTATACGTGGTGGCGACTGCCCCGGTGCATCTTCTTCTGCACCTTGTCTTCGGGACGACGGCTTTGTTTCAGCAGAGGCTCGTGCCTCGTACGATCTAGGCAAGGATTTTATCATGGAGAGGAGATTTGCACCAGAGGTGCTAGAGGCTGCAGGGGTGGATACCCTGTTTATTTTATTTTTTGTTATTTTATTTTATATTTCTCTGTTGTTTACTAACATTTTGTAGACTCATACTGTTTTAACCTTGTCAAACTTTTGTTACATACAGGAAGGTAACAGATCAGTTTACTTTATGTTTATGTTTTATGCAGTGCTTTATTATTTATGCTTTATTTTATGTTTTTCATATTATTATTTTCTTTTGGTGCCACTTGAGTTCTGCTGGCTATATATGTTTTCCTTTTCAGAATAAATTCTATATTTGAACATATAGCTGAACTCGCCTATGGAAGCAACCTCAGTTGCTCTAGGAATTTCGATATCTTCGGTTGAACACTTGCGCGAACTTAAGTGTGAGGAACGTCTCACCCCTACCAAAGCTTAAGTGTGAGGAAGGATACCTTCCTCAATCTACGATACAAGGGGAGTTTCAGTTCTTCCTTTATTTTATTAATGTTCAACCTATATTTAATCTTTTATGAGTCTGTCATATTTTGAAAGGTCCTTTTCTTGAATTTAATTCTGAACAATGAGGACATTGCTCCTTTTAAGTGTGAGGATGGAGAGACCTTTCCCTGAAAATATGACAGTAGTTCGATAATGCCACACTCACTTTTTGCTACTCTAAACTGCCTAAAATTAAAAAAAATTGATAAAAATGAGGTAAAATAATTGTAGAAGTGTCTGAAATTATGTCAAGTGACAACTGAAAGATACTTTTATTTAGAGGAGTTTGTATAAAATTATTTTCCTTCAAAATACTCTATTTTCACTCAAAATGATAGATCTGCTGATTATAAAAACCAATTTAGTTTAGCTTGGGATTATGGAAATATGTGGAAAGTCAAGGAAAGAAAAGGATAAAGACAAGGTACTCCGCTGTTTATGAATTTTTCTAACCAAAAACAGGCCTCGTCTATCCGGTTATTAAGTTCTTCGGGTGCTTTAACACCTATCTACCTAAGGTCTCGTGATCTAGGATAGAAGACCCAACACCGCTACAAGGATAGAGAGAAAAGTCTGGGGTACAGAAAAATAATGCAATTAAAAAAAATGTATGTTTTGTATATACAATCTTCGCATTCAAAAAAATGTAAATAATAAATTGCAATTTATATTTATAAACATGAGTATGTGGTGTTGAAAGGTATTGCGGAATAAGACATTACTTCACACCCCTTGTCATCCCGGGTTAGAGAATTGAAATTGGTTGAAAATCCCAGGTTAATCTAACTTGTTTTCTGCAGTCTAGTTTTTCTATGCTTTTATTAAATTATTCTTCTTCACTGTTTATAAAAACCTACTTCTAAGAGCAGAATTATTCTTTCAATTGTCACCTTGTCTAAATTCCCTTCTACACTTATTTAATCTTGTTTTGTTATTATGGCGTAGAGATAATTATATTCCTTATTTGCTTGAGGACAAGCAAAAGTCAAGTGTGAGGAAGTTTGATAAGTGCAAAACATATAGACTTATTAAGGTTTAATCACCTTATAAATCGTAGCATTTTTAGTAATGTTTCTCACTTATCTAGGGTTTTTTCCTATAATTATGTTGTTATATTAACTGATGTATTATATGTGTTAAAATGTAGGAAAAAAACCAAATAAACACATATTCTATAAAGGATTACAGAGAGGCACGTGAGAAGCACACAAAGGTGTGTCCGCCCCACAACCGCATCATTCAAGGCGGACGAGACACAAGCCAGCAACCGCTTCAAACCGGGCGGACAATACATAGAGGCAACCGCCTAATATAGGCGGACGTGACCATGAAGAACCGCCCAAGTACCACCTCATTATAGGCGGACATAAGTAACATACAACCGCCTATTAACATGCGGACAACACGCGGACGCGTGTAAATGTCCAGATCTGGAAATTGACGCGACAGGGTTATCTTCTTCGCTCGTCGAATTCGCCCGTCGACTTGTTTCTGCCTTATCCATCTACTCCGCCCACCGCCTACCATAAATCGCTCACGCGTTGCAGCTGTGTCCCCTGCAATCAATGAGCTCCAACTCTGCCTCTTCTCCTTCCTCTATATAAACCACCCTCCATTTACCTTCTCCAGTGTCCTTCCAGAGGTTCCGTCCGTGGTTCCTCCTGGAGTTCCAATTCACACCATCATTCCATCTTCGTACCACTACACTTTCACTCACTCGTTCATTTCATTTCTAATCTCCCGCTTCTTCATTTGTTTTCTTTACATCTCATTATTCTCACCTCTAGTCTCACGTATTTAAATAGAAGATCAAACTATTTAATATGTTAGGCTAGTTTACGTATGCTCTGGGAATAATTATTATGTATCTGTATTAATTATGCAATATGTTTTACTGGTTTTAATTTTAATGAAGTTTGTTACGCTTAAAGGTTTTCTCGCATCTTTTTAATAAATGTCATGAGTTTATTAAATTGTTTTTCTAAGTCTATTTTGATCAGACCAGGTGATAAATAGATAGGTTAATTAAGCCGTATAACTGGAGAAAGCTTATTATGATTAATGAGTTAGTATTTTCAAGTTGCAAGAATAAAATCCTCATACTCCTCTGCCGTCCACCAGTGGGTGCTTGAGTTTTCATCGGACCTTGCACAACTGGAATGAGTTCTTATGAGGCTATGATTTAGTCCTTAAGAATAAAAACAGGATCTTGCCAAATAATTATAATTAAACCAGTAGACCTAGCATGAAAGAGCAGATATTATATTAACGTGAACCAGAGTCCCATTTAGTTTATCTGCTTACTTAGTTAATTTTATCTACTGTTTTTATTTATTTAAAACAAGTCAATTAATCCCCCTTTTTGTGACACGCTTAGGTACTATAATATGCACATTAGTCCCACGGTTCGACATCCGGTCGCTTACATTTTTACTATACTACCACGACCGGGATTTTGTTTGTAGCCCGACGTTTATTTTGAGTATTAATTTCTTTTCCTTTTAATTTTACACCAGTTTAACCACTCACTTTACAACGTCTGCATCGAGATAAGTTACAACCATTCCTTTTTAAAGGATGGTTTGTATCATAAGACTGAGATAAGCTGCATCCATTCCTTTCTAAAGGATGGTTGTTTTCTAAGGCTAAGATAAGACTAAGATTGAGGTAAGATAAGGATGGACTAAGATTAAGAGGGAACATTACTTAAGGGGTTAAATAATTAACTCTCTAATTAAGGGAACTCATCTAAGTCGTTCATTATGTTTGAACTTTGATTGTTCATATTTGGATTGTTGTTTACTGCACTTTATATTATGTTGTGCATCTAATCAACCTCCATGCTATCGACAATTAGTCGTCGTAGCCACGTTAGCTTGGGGGCCATGAGAGGATCGTACCAGCATTCATGCTGACCCCCTTTGGGGGCTGTTTTTACTACACAGGTGAATGTCAGGAGGCGGTCATCGCGAGAGTAAGAAGGGGTACAAGCGTTACGGGTTAAGTGTGGCCTACGAGTTGTGCATGTACACTCGTATGGCAATTTGAGTTAGTAAGTTGTATAGGATGTGAGGGGGATTGTAAGAAGAATATGTATTCAGTTAAGATTTGTATGTACTAATGTTCGGTATATTCTGTCAATCAGACCGTGGCAAGGTCCTGGAATATATTTGAATCCGCTGCAGAGTTGGTATACATGGAGTTAAGTTTGTGATAACCACGATTGGATCGAGATGGGGTGTTACAGCAATATTATATCTTGAGCTTGGGATTAGACAAATTAGGGATGAACCCTAATTTCCATTTCTCTAGATTAGGGAGTAGAACTTTAGGGCTATTGTTAGGAGCTTGAAATTAATGTTATCTAGTGACTCTAGCCTTTCTTGAATTGGGAGGTGTGATTAATTAGGTAAGATTTAATTAGTCCGTGATTTGGAGAATCTTTACATTAGCTCTAACAGACAACTTAGTGAGGTAGAAATGAGAGCATATTTGGGTGATTTAGGAGATTCCCACTATCCTAAGGTATACACCTATCTTAGATTAATTATTTTAAATTTATTGTTTTTCTTCAATTTCCAATATCAACCAAAAACCCTTAATTTACATTTATGCACTTTTGTATATATCTTCTTGCACATTTACTAAGCTTATAATTAACTAGATAGTTACGAAGTCCCTGTGGATACGACCTTGTTTTACTACAATGATTGGGTTCACTGCCCATAGTTAGCAATTTAGTTCACTACTATTTTGCCCAACAGTGGGACAACTGGCGGCTCTTCAGTTTGTTGTGAAGGGCCAGCCTCAGTGTCACGTGCAGCTAACTGGTCGCTCTTCTTTTTCTTTCTGCCTCTTGTGACCCGCTAACTTGGTCTATTCTGCTGTGGCTCAGCTTCTCTAGTCATGAGAAACTGTCCAACGGGGTCATCCATAAGGTGATCATCCACTACAAAAAAATTAATAAAGCATTCTCATCAGATAAAGTCATTATACAAATTAACATAAATACGATGAAGCATAACAATAATAACAATAACATTTAACATGACATTACAATCTACATTCTACTAATAACATTACCTGACACGAAAACATAAGTTAATCATTTCATATTTTCAACCCAAACACCCTCATCATGGTCTGATCGTGCGTAAAGCAAATCGTTTTCGGTAACATCAATTGAATCTAGTAATCCAGTAGGAAACAAGGGTGTTTCCTCTACCGTTTCACTATCATCATTATCCTTATTTTCTTTTTCGATTACAACCGGCCTCTTTCCTGGAAGAACAATAGACCATCTGTAGTCTTTCGGGTCCTCAACGTACCACACTTGTTCGCAATCCTTTCCCAGAACAAATTGATCATCCTTGTAACCGACACGTGAAAGATCAACCAAGGTAAGCCCTCCATCATTTTGGTATCCACGTCGATTGTCCACCCACTTGCATCAGACCAACAGAAAGGAATCAATGTGGTAGTCTATCTCCCAAATGTCCTCGATGACACCATAATACCAACTAGAGTTCCTAACTGGTTGAGATCGGTTACTGCTGTGGTACTCAGTGGCTGCAGCTTCAATTTTTACTCCACTATTCTAGTTTATCGATTTGGTATCTTGACGTGTAGTGTAGTATGTATACCCACTAATATCATACCCCTCAAATGATGTAATATTAGTTTCAAGTCTGATTGCCAAACATCTGATCTCTTCACTTATAGCTTCAGGATCTGATGATGATAATGTCAACACATGATCTTTGAACCATTGGATAAAAACTTGGTTTTGTTCCTTTGCCAGTCAAATGTGGTCTTCCATAGGATTTTGATACCTTAACTCAACCATATGGGTTTCAAAATAAGGTTCAACAACCTCAAGGTGTTGTAAGACAAACAAATGTGCTTTATGAATGACGCGGAACTTGCACAATCTTTCTACCAATGACACCTTTACCTTAAACCTGCTGTAGTGTCGTGGTTTTAGGATACCAATTGACTCTGCTTCACTCAAATAATCGGTCACAAATTCTTTGACTTCCTCAGTCACTAATGCTTCAATAACGCTCCCCTTTGGTCGATACCTATTCTTCATTCTACTTTTCAGAATACCCATGTACCGTTCAAAAGGGTAAATGTACCGTAAGTATACCGGACCATAAAATTGTATCTCTCGAACGATGTGCACAATTAGATGCACCATTATGACAAAGAAAGATGGTGTTAAAATACACCTCAAGTAGACATAATGACAACAATTTCACATTGTAGATCATCTAGAGAGGTTACGTAAATTGCCTTGGAGCAAACAGTGTTGAAAAAGAAACATAACCGAGTTAAAGAATTTCTGACATTAGATGGAAATATCCCTCGGATTACAACTGAAAGAAGATGTAACATTAGTACATGATAATCGTGAGATTTCATGCCTAAAAGTTTCAAATCCTTCATCGATACAATATTTTTCCAGTTTGAAGAGTACCCAGATGGTACTTTTATCGAGTGCAAACATTTGTAGAAACTAATCTTTTCAGCCTTTGAGAGCGTGTAGCATGCAAGAGGTAGGTATATTCGTTTCCCATTCTCTTGTGGGTGTAACTCCTTTTGTATACCCATGGTTTGCATGTCTTTTCTGACTTTCAATCCATCTTTTGTTTTGTTGGGTATGTTGAGTAAAGTCCCACTCACTACCTCACCAACATTCTTCACAATGTGCATGATGTCTAAGCAGTGTCTTACAGGAAGATGACACCAATAAGGTAGATCCCAAAAGATAGAACACTTTTTCCAAATGTTTGTCGCCGGTTTTGATGTGTTTCCAAATACATTTACAATGTCCTTAACCTTTTCGTACACTTCCTCAGAGCTCAAAGGTAGACGGGCCACACGAGTTTCGACCTGACAATTGAACAAGTTTCTCTTCGTTACTTAATAAGGTTGATCTTTGGGCAGAAGACGTCGATGACACATATAAACATTCTTTCCACAATGTTTTAAACGGTCTGAACAAGTGTCTTCCTCACATACGGGACATGCAAACGTTTCTTTCACCGTGTAACCAGACAAGTTTCCATATGTAGGGAAGTCGTTGATAGTACAGAATAACAAATCCTTGAGCATTAAATTTTCTCGTGCATAAGCATCATATACCATGGTCCCCTCATTCCACAATAGCTTCAGATCATCAATCAGAGGGGCAAGATACACATCAATATCATTACTTGGCTGCTTGGGACTAGATATCGGGAGCGATAACATGATGTACTTTTGTTTCTTACACAACAATGAGGGTAAATTGTAGATCACTAGCAGAACAAGTCATGTACTTTGTTGACCACTCAACGTGCCGTACGGGTTCATTCCATCAGTACATAACCCAAGCCTCAGATTCCTATCTTAATGTCCGAAATGTTCCTTGTACCGTCTGTTGATGTTTCTCCTCTGAGGTCCATCTGCTGGATGTCTTAGTTTCTCATCACTTTTTCTGCCCTCTACGTGCCACCGTAAGTTCTTTGCATCTTTCGGATTGGCAAACAACCTTTTGAACCTAGGTATGATCGGTAAATACCACAAAAGTTTAGGCGGGGCCTTTTTTTCTGAGGGGATGAGGAGTCACCATCCTTGAGCTTGTATCGAGACAATGAGCATTTCAGACAGTTGTCTAGGTGTTCGTAATCACCCCTATACAACACACAATTGTTAGGACATGCATGTATCTTCTTATACTCAATCCCCATTGGACACATCCATTTCTTTGTCTCATAAGTGGTGGTAGGGATTCCGTTCCCATCTGGAAGCATATCATGAACTAACTCGAGAAATGCCGTGAAAATCTTGTCACTCCATCCATATCTCCCCTTCAAGTTGAACAAATTCAGAACAACTGTCAATTTTGTGTACTTATTGCACGTAGGGTATAAGGCTGTCTTGGACGCATCCAACAACCTTTGATACTCCTCCGGTCTGTCGGCAAAATTGTCCTCGACATTATCAAGCATATCATCCATTTGATCATCGTGGTAAGTCGTCTCACTGTCAACATTGACTCCTGAATTAGTCGGGAATTGATTCGACTCATTGGTAGTATCGAATGTCTGCTCGGTTCTGAGTCACATCGATCATGACTGTAGGATGTTGAAGCATTATCTTTAATAAATTCTCCATGGAAAGTCCATCTTCTGTAATGTGGCATGAAACCATGGGTCTTCAGATGGTATTGTATGACGTCGATGCTTGAATATTTTTTTACCACACCCCAATCAACACAAGGACATGGAATTTTCACCGTCTTTGTCCTGTCCTTGTGTTGCACTACAGCTTTGCAAAACTCTTTCAGCATCTTGTCAAAGTGTTCCCCACGATCACTATACCGGACAGAAAGTGTTCCCCTCGATCATAGGTGTGAGTTATCCTACATAAAACTAAAATGTTTATGTAATATGGTTTGTATTTAGCTGCACATGTTTATTTCCTAATGGAGCATGACTGGGATTATTATCAAGTAGTCTAGCCTAATTCTAAGGTTCCAAACACAAAATAAACTAGAATTTTAATTTTAACAAATCGTATCACTTTTAAAACAAAAACTGGTGTTAAATGTTGAAACAAAATACAATATTACAAACACATTTCTAGAAAAAATTTGATATGACCTTTTCATAATTATACACATCCCGTGCTTATTATTAAGCACTCACCAAAGTCATTGCAACCACAAACATTCCAACAATAGTAAAAATCAAACTAAATTCAAATTGAATGATCATACCACCATTTCAAAAAAATTCAATTCAATTTAGTGTAACCGGCAAACAACATCAGACCAACATTTTCAAACCACATTCTCACTACCTAATTGTCAACAATAATCTAACCATATTATCAATTCTTCCCGCACCAGTTCAGATATTAAAACAAATCCGAAGTAAAAATACTTACTTTTTTCTTGGGGATTTATAGAGAGAGGGGAATACGTGTCCGAGAGGTAGGCTTGTGTGCGAGAGATGCAGTAGTACTACTTCTAATATATCTATACAAATGCGCAAAAACAAAAAATTAGAAAGAAAACACAACAATATGTATAATTATTGTTCATAAATAGGCTTGCAAAATTATAGTGAATGAAGAGAATGAATATATAAATTAAAGTATATTACCGGACAGAAAATGAATAGCTTTTAGCCCCGTTTGTAATCTAGATAATAAGAGAGACGCTAACGCTCCTAAATTATCGCTGCAAAGAACACAAACACTACATTCAACCCTAAATCAGAGCATTATAACAACAAATAACAATTGTATACTGAAATTCGAACTTACAAATAAGGGCATTTTCTAGGTTTCAGCGGGTCACGTCTGGTGCTGGTGAGCGACGGCGGACGACATCCGGCGTCGACGGGCGACCGGTGAGGACGGGCAGCGGCAGACGACGGCACAAACACAAGTAGAGAATGAAGAGAACTAACGTCGTTAGAAATATAATATAATAGTGAGCAAAAAGAATGAAGAAATAATTAAGTTTAAAGTATATTACGGGTTCTCGAATGAACTATTTTCAGCCCGTACGTCTTCAATGTGGTGCAGTAGTTTGCTTGTTCTTTTGTCTAAAGTGGCACAAACACACAAAATCGGCAAAAAAACATTATATAACACTAACATTTTATCAAGCATGTTGTGTGTACTAGTAAAAATATTAAATCAATACACATTTTTATATATTCATTGTGCACACACATATAAGTTCAATATCCACAACCACATTAAACCCAAAATCTATCATTATTACAAAAGAATGACAAAATTTGAATTGAAAATTGAAATTACCTTTTTATAGTTACAAAAAACTGATTTTGTAACTATATGGGACGCAGAGGTGGGGGGCAGTGGCGGGCGATGGCCGGCAGTGGCGGGCGACGGCCGGCGGTGACGGGTGATGGCCGACAAAGGCGGGAGGAGGGCGAGTGACGTCGGAGCTGCCGGTGGCGGGTGGTGGTGGTCGAAATTGCTGTTGAATCGCTAGTAAACAGAGAGAAGGGAGTTTAGGGTTGAAATTGCGTAAGTGTGTCGGGCTGGGTGGGGGTTGAAATTGCGAAACTACCGAAATAGGTCCTCCAAATTTTTTTAATTAAAAAAGTAACATCAATTTTGGCGGTTCCTAGTCACAACCGCTGAAATAAACTACCAAATATATCTATTTCTACGGTTGTGACTAGAAACCGCCGAAATAGATGTTACTTTTTTAATTAAAAAACTTATAGAGGACCTATTTCGGTAGTTTCACAATTAACCGCCGAGACAGGGGCGTCAAAATAGTCCTTTTTTGTACTAGTGTTAATTGCCGGTCAATGGTCATTAGTCACTGGTCATATGTCCCAGGTCAAGGTGTACTGGGGAAGGGAATCTCATTCCCAAGTAGAGGGTAGAGAATCAAGATAGAGGGTTTTAGGGTAATCCCATCCCCTTTTTCTTTCTTGAAAATAGGAAAAACTGACAAAACAAACAGCAAAAAAAGGAATCATTCCGATTCCCTTTCCTGATTACCTCAAAACAAACACCCATAACTTTATTAGGAATGAAATAACAATTGAGAACTCATCTTAGATTACATAGTAAGTGACTTGATCTCCTTGGGTGTAGGATCGGGTGGCTAACTCAAACCAACCATAGGTGTGAGTCTAAGAGTTGGTTTGACTCAATTAGCCTTCGTAAGTGAGAAGCACTCTGTGATGTAGAGGCACTCAATCGAATTGATTAATCTAAGGGTGCGGAAGACTTTTGCGGTAAATGAAGTGAAGCGATGAAAAGGGAGAAGGAGTCTGTGGGACTCAACAAGATACACAAATAAGCTATTTCATTTTCTGGCCAAATAAAACAACTTACAAATGTCCACTAAGTAGAAAGGATCTACTTAGCGGTTTTTCACTCACTCACCCAACACACTTTCTAATCAGATCAATGGTAAGCGTAGTGAAACTAGGATCTTCCTAGGCAGAGTCTATCTAAAAGCGTAAACTAACTTGGTACTTATTCTCTCTCTCTTTCTGGCTTACAAAGTGATTCTCTTTCTCTCTCTAAGCTCTAAAATAATCCTCAATGAAAGCACACCACAAACTGACTATTACACAACTTATTTATACTCTTAATACAACGGTAGGTCGAAGGAGTTAGTTCTGAAAATACCGGAACTAACTTAGTGGGCAACTTCTAACGGCTTTGAGTAGTCTCATTACTTGGGCCGCGATCTTCGGGTGTTGAGGGAAGACTTCATGATCGTTGTGGCGATAAAGGCATTCCCGAGTTGACTCATTATTCGCAACAGCATGGGAGAGTCTATGAAGTCTTCTTAGTTACGTGGACTCTATTGAAGCGGCTCACTCTTTGTGTCTGTCTAGGGATGATTGACTCTGTCAAGGTGATAGGCTATCTCTGCAACACTCCGATGTCCCAACAGTTTCCCCCTTGTTGCTGATGACAGCAAACCTCCGTGAATCCCGATGGAGTCAATCCTGAAATATAAACACAAAGGACTAGGGGAACCGAACCTGTCGAAGTTCCCCCTTAATAGCAGCTGAAAACGTATAATTTGTCTCTCACCTTTCACAAACGAATAGCACATCGAGGATTATAGTGGTTCAGCCAACAATACGGTCTACATCCACTTCTAGACAATTTCTTTATTCATTTCTTTAGGGTTACAATACTAGAGAGCTTTTCTAGAGGTTTCTCTCTCTCCTAATGTTGTGTCCCCCTACCAATGAGCCTCTCTACCTCTATTTATAGACTTTCTAGGGTTTTTGGGCTTGCCAACCTGTCATATCTTACCAGGCTGTCACTAGAAATATCTCATCCTGATTTCTACATCTTCCGTCCCTAGCCATTTGACTGGGCACAGGCGCCCGGTCGCTATCTACTTTATTTTCTTAGTTACTTGACTGGTCGTCTATGACCGGTCAATATCCGGTCAATATATGGGCTCACTTCGTAGTTTTGGCGACCGGTCATAGGCGACCAGTCGTTCCCTTACACTTGTCGTGTCCGGCTGGTCGCTACACGCTCTTTCTTTATTCCCTCTTCTTGGTGTGGACTTTAGGTGCTACCTCATCCTCTTCACATCTTTTGGTACTTGACCATGTTTGAAATACCCCAAACCTTGGTATGTTGTGTAAATGTTAAACTATGGTATTTAAAGGCTAAAAAGTGCCTTAGAAACATAAATGAACCATTTAAACCATGGTAAAACACAATAAAACACTAAGACATGGTTTGAGCAAAAACATGCTCTAAGCTTGGAGTGAACTTGGTTAGGACCCAAAGAGCCTACCGAGACTTGATAATGTTTAATTATGACTTTATAAGGCTAATTAAGTCCTTAGGAAACCTTGGTAGACAATGAAACCAAACAAAACACAAATAAATACCTTAAGGTCAATAAGAGCAAAAATGTGCTCTAAGCTTGGGATAAATGTGTATAAGACCTAATGGTCATACCTATACTTTATAAATATGTTAATGAACATATTAAATCAATTACCAAAGAAAACCAAGCTTGGAAACAAGTTAAAACACAAAATGTGCTTTAAGAAGTCTTAAAGCACGTTTTAAAAAATTGTCTTGTAAATGAGTTTTGAATGGCTAAATGTCCATCATTACTCTTTAATTAACATGTGTACTATATAGTATCACATTTGGGTGGCTATATCAATGGGAAAAAAAATTTCACTTCTATGTGCCTTGTTATTGGTGAATAGTGATTTTTATAACTAGTTTGTAACATATAATGTTATAATTGATTAAGTTGGTCAACAAAGACCAAAGCACCCTTCTAACTATTTGGGGCCGGTTTCCTTAGTGACTCACCCACCTACACAAACAAATGAGTTAACTAAATGATAAAGCAAAAGTTACTATACACTTTAGTACAAATATCTTCTAAAAGCAAAAAGCAAACCTCATTCTCTCATTTGCCTTCTCATTTCACACGGTCCCATTCTCCTTTTCCTCTCTTCTTCTTGTTCTCTCTCGGTAATGCTACTACTACCATGGAAGTTCCAACTTTGAACACATGTAAAATCTTGCTCACTTGTTCAAATAAAAAACAAACACCACCATTCTCTTAGTTAAGCCAAGCTCTACAATCTTGTCTCTTCAAAACTTCAAAACCTCCATTTCGGTGCCAAGAGAGACCTCCATGGGAAGAGCTTGAGCTCATCTTTTCATGCCTTGACATTCTCCTTTGCTTCAAGGTGAGGAAACTCAAAGAAAAATCAAGTTTCCTTCATGTTTTGTCATGTCCGAAAATCACTCTTAATGGAGTCATTATATTGCCTTGTTCTAGCTTCATTCCAAGCTTCCATGGACTAGGAGGAGTCCTCTCTTGATATATATTCAAGCTCTCTTTCCATTCCAAGGTAAAACAATCATGTTAATACCTTAAGATAATATATGTAACTAGGGTTTACAATGAGATAAAGCTTAAAGCTTATATACTCATTTTAATGTCGGTATATTGTTTAGTTGTTGGCAAGGAACCAAATGCCCTACCGGTTCTGTAAGGAAACAAGAAAGAAATTTGGGAGGAAAAGAGGTAAATATGCTACCTTAATGTGGTTTAATGCCTTAGGAGAAATGAGCTTATATTGCTTATTAAAATGATCTAAGGAGCCAATGGTGAATGAGCTAGTAAAAATGCTCTCAAGGAGTTTATTAAGGGCATATGTATTGTTGGGTGTATTTGCAGGTCAAAGGCATTATTATGTGGGAAATTCAGTGTTTAAGGTTTATGCAATTTAAGGGCCTAAGAGCCATGCATTTAAGGGCCTAAGTGCCAAGCAATTTAAGTTATGCACTATATTGTGATGTAGTGCTTAATGTGTGGAGTTTGTGCGTATAAAATGTGTTTGATGGATTTTAGGTGTTCTTGAAAGAATTAAGGTAAAAACCTAAGTGGTTGGATGTGGGTATATACTAGAGAAGCTATGGCCAAATTTGGGAAATGTGTAAGAAGTTCTAAGTGTTGTAAGTGAGTTTTGGAGAACTAGGAAGGGTTAAAGGTGAATTAATGTTTACTTGAGAGGGAAACATGTATTAAAGTGATTAAGAGTGATGCAAGGATGTAGGCATTATCTTGGAAGTTTTAGAAATCTATGGGTGTTCTTAAGATGTATTTAAGTCTTGGAGGAGTTGTTTAAGGTTTAGGTAATATTGGTGTTCAAAGAATAAATGATGTTTAGGTAAGGTTTGAGTAAGGAGTTTTAAGAAGTTGTGAAAAGGAGATTTAGTTAGTAAGAAAGAAGTTGAGAGGTGATGATAAGGTGTAGAGGAAACACCTTGGTATTGTGGTCATTATAGGTGAAATGCCACTAGAAATCATAAGGAGAAAACTTGTAAGTGTTAGGAATTTTGTGGAGATATAAGTAAAGGTTTAAGGAATTAGGAAACATAGTTTTGTGAGTGCTTAAGAATATCTTAAGGGTGTGTTTGAAGTGCCAAATGATGTTAGAACACATTAAGAGGCCTTAGGAGAAGTTTGGTGAAGATTTGGCAAAGTTTGGGTAAGATTAGAAGGCGACCGACCCAGGGGCCGACCCAGTTTTTGGGTCGGTCGAGCCTCTGTTAGAGGTTAGAAATGTGTTCGGTAATGGTCCGACCCAAAAGGGTGGGTCGGACATGGGTCGGTCGGTCAAGTTACAAAGGAGGGAAAATGTTCGCACATGGACCGACCCAGAATGGTGGGTCGGACGTGGGTCGGACAGGCATGTTTGTAAGGAAGTAAAAGGGTTCTGTAATGGACCGACCCAGTTGTGGGTCGGACGGTGGGTCGGTCGGACCAAAGACATGGTTTAAGGTTATGAAATGATATGAGATGATGGGGATTGATAGGTAATGATGCCATAAGGTTGTTAAGGACATGTTAGGTGAGTTTTAATGACAATAAAGTGGGCTAAAAGTTGTATTAAAATGTGAGAGTAAAACAAGTTAAAAATGTTAAGTTATGTAACTAAGTTAACGGGGAAAAATTAAGCATTGGCATTAAATAATCAAGCAAACCCCGATGTTAATGAAAACACATGTGATGTTAACAGTTGTTCGAGAATTTGCTCGAGGAACATAAGTGGACGTGGTAAAGTGGACTCCAGTGACAGGTATGGTTTTCTTGCAACCTGTGTCCTAACGGATTACACCGGCTTGTATGCCAATATGTTTTCTTGAGTGTTTGCCACCTTGTAAGATTAAAACATGTAATGAGTTTATAGTAATTCATTTATGTGGCGAATTTGGTATCCGATGCCGTTTAACCTCAAAAATGTGTTAAACCTTAGCTAACTAAAACTAGGAACACATGGGTGATCGGTATTCGGAGTTGACGGCCCAAACCTTGGGTACGTGCTAACCACGCTATGTGTGAGTTAATTGGACATTGTTGCTGTGAGCAAGTGTGTGAACCTCCCTTGTGTGCTTAACTCGGTTATGATACCGTATGGTGAATGGATGTGGTAGGGCTCCATAATGGATCCCTAACTACTTATTATTAAGTGTATATGTACTAACGGGGGGTGAGGAGTCCGGTTGTTCCGGCCACGGTGTGATGGACGGGAGTCGTTATTATCGGTTCGGCTCTCTTGGTGTATGTATAGGTGGTATTCCAATTTGGTTTCTACCTTCCCTTAGCTTATCCAAAGCTAGTTACTGACTCACGTCGGGCCACAGGGGCATGCGTATGTTATTTCGGTGTGCTTGGGATTACTATATCCGACACACCTTGGGTATAAGTTAACCGTTCTATATAACCGGACGGTAACGAGGATGGTAACGAGCTTAACATGGGATTGGCAAAAATCCCTAGGCTCACCTGGTATACTAACTATGGTGGAAGGTTCCTTGTGAGAACCGATTTTATGGTATATGTAATGTTATAATGCTATGCAAATTCCCTTGCTATGCTTTGGTATATATATATATTGGGTGTTTTAAATGAATGCAACGCTGTCATGTGTACATCGAAGCAAGAAAGGTTTGTTATGTTGTTATGTGTGAAATGAGTTATGTTGTAGGATATGGAATGGGTGGATCATGGAAATGAATCCCAGTTTGCGACAAGAGGCATTTGAGGATAACCCGATTAATGGGTACATGCCGTTGTTAAGGAAGTAGCTCCGTTTTAGGGGAGAGCCACTCTAGGGTTAAAGGAATCATTGGATGGTTGGTTAAGTGTGGATGTGTTGGACATTGGTTGAGCCCATTGAGGCGAAATATTATGAGTGGTATGTTTATGGTTTGTATGCATGATTTAAATATAAACAACTGCATGCTAAGACGACAATTAGTCGTGCGTGGCCCGGTAGCATGTGGGCTGCGGGATTACCATACCAGCAAAGGTGCTGAGCCCCTTGGGGGCCACCCTTTCTCTTCTTTTCCTATTTCAGGTACGGAGAGCTGGAAGCCGTTCGAGAGTAGGACGGGGCAGATGTTATACATGGGTAGCCATTTAAATGGCATGAGTATGATAGGCGTAGTAAGACCGAAGTTGTTATCGGCAGTAGTTGTAAATACTCGGTACAGGGGGAGTGTATGTATATAATAAATGTTGAAGATGGAATGAGTAATGTATTGTGTAGTTGCTCGGGAATCTAGTCCATCAGACCGATACAAATGTACGTGTATTAGCCTTGTTAGCCACGTGGGTGGTTAACGGCGTGTAACACCATTGGAATAAGTAATGTGATGAGTTGAGTTTCCGCTGCAGATTGTTATTATGTGTTGGTGTTGGATGGGGGTGTTACAAAAAGTGGTATCAGAGCGAAGTATCGCTCTGATGACTGAATTACCGAGCTTAGGGAATACCGAGTTAGGATTTAAGTACTTTGGGTTAAGGGTTGAGTGATAGCGTGAGAGATACGCTAGTTAGGAACTACCAGTGACTACTGGAAACCTACAATATCCATCCCACCCTCCACAATCCCTGTTTGATAACTTGGGAAAGAACGCCAGAGAGATGGAAGGTCTCTTACTCGGGGATACCCGATCTGGCTGTTATTAAATACCTTTAGGGTACGGAGAACCTGTCACACGGTAGATCCCGAAAACTGGGAATCCCGGAGACGGTCTCCATCTGAATAATGTTAACCGCATTTCATAGCAATGAATGAAGGATTTTGTGTATTGGAGAATATAATTTCTGGCAACCTGGGTCGACATGCCGAGCAGTCGAAAACAACCAACTTGCAATGCACCAACTGTGCAACAGGCAAGAAATGGATTAGTAAAACCCGAGACGAGTGTCTACGGGACCACAGTTGATAAATAATACACCAACGGTATACCAACCGACAAGGAACTACAATGTAGTGCCCAAATACGTGGAACGGGATACAAAGAGAATACAATACTAAGAAAAAGGGGTCTCCCAGAATGGGAAACACCCTAGTTAATGAATATCACGTGGAAACAGTGAGAAGTCACCTAAAGGAGTATTCATCAAGGCAGTAAGATCAGTGAGGGCCAACAAGGCCACTGATGACAATATGGGTCAAAACAATACCACAATCGGTAAGTGTCAAACCGATGGCCAGTTAGCATGGCGCACTTGCCATAGCAAGTGCTGCTATAACAGGGCTGTTCGGGAAACTTATAACCACTACAAAGTATTCGGTAGAGTACCATAAAGTTAAATGTGATCATTGTAACCGTGGAAGGGCTTAATAGCCTAACCTCTGTAATTGGAAACACACCAGTCAGCAAGAAGCTAGACGTGGCTAAGGTAAGAAGATGTTGTGAAACCATGGAAATTTTTCTTTCAAACCTAATTTTCACAAACCCTTTTCTTTTCAACCCAGATTTTCTTTCAAACCAACACTTCTTTCCAACCTTCTTTACACCAATCCAGTAAAACCAAGGGCAATTGGCAAGGATACAACAATGGATAAACCTTCCCTCGATTAAGTTCGGGAAGTAAAGAATGAATATTGTCACGGGACAATATAAGGGAGTTGACAACAGAATACTTCACCTAGGCGTGTGACGGACACTACAAGTGTACCAACTGTGTTGTGGGACGACCGCACTCCGATAGGAGCATGTGGGACCTGAACAGACTACTTATGGTGGGTAAGGGGTAAGTAGTAATGTATCAGTATGATACCCCATATATGTATACCAGTAGAGTCCGAAGCACGGGAAGTAATCGACTCCGTCTACGGTCAGCAGTATAAATCAACAGGAGCTAGAAAATACAAGGAATGCTTGAAGTAAAGGAACTCAGTTAAGTTAACGAAACTAAAGGAATTAGTGAATTCCTTTCAAGGAAAGGTCTAAAAGTCAGGAGTTGCGAAGTGCACTAACTGAACGTAAAGACAGCTTATATGATTTAAGGATCCCCAGGGATAAACATGATAGCTGGAAAGCAGGGCAAGGCAGATGCCTAGTGTGGACACATTAATGTGCAATGAACGGGATGAAACTCCCAGAATCAGTACCTACACTATCTGGAAATGTTGATCTTTACAGAAAAAGATAATAACAGAATGTACCAAAAGGTGTGAAACAAATGTAAGGCATAACGTAACGACACCCAGGAGAAATCCTCGAAGGGTGTGCGCATCAACAATTGTTGAATGAAATGCATGATAGAAACACAAGGGTTGAAATTAACACCCAGATTAGACATAAGTTGTCAGGAGACGGACTGGCAATCCTAAGGGGCATCCCATGAAAGGAAATGTGATGCAACAACCTTGTCATGGATGCCAATACAACCTCTAACCAGGTAATATTGTACAGAGAAGTACATATGTGTGGACAGCCTATAATGAGCCCAGCTCAAGGCAAATAAGGCTTATAAGCCATAAGTAAGATATGTTATATGAATCCGAGTTAATTATAGAAATTTATGTGGTACAGGGAAATAGAGTGGTAAACGAACCACTGCATTAAGAGTGGGGATACCTCTCAATATTGTGAGACCGCAGAAGCGGTAGTTATGTGAATCAAGTTCAAGAGATATGTGGAGGATGGACCACGTTGTTATTACCCCAGGGTGATTTGAATAAAATAACACAAAAAAAAGGTGCTCGTACCTGTTGTGTAGACAGAAGTGTAATAAGTCTGATAGCAATCACCATAGGTGTGTGAAGCTAAATGTGTAGCGAACAACGCTCAAGGGAAAGATAAGGATATATTCAAAAATCAGCCAAATAAGTGGCCAGATAAACCTAGCTGAATAGCAGAAGCTAATATAATAGCGGATACAGTATAAGTTGATGCTATATAATGAGTAAGGATACGGTGCGCAATAAGCGACCGTTGTGTGAGTATTGTTAAATGATAAAATGGGAGTGAGCAGAGTTATGAGTTAAACCCAGTGGAGGTACAACAGCGAGTGAAAGCAAACGAACCGAGCAGTAAGCCGGTGGCAAGTGTTAAATGATAAGGATTTCAGTGAAAATTCCTATCGCAATCGCATAAGAGAGTTGCTGTCAAGGGTTTACGCCTCTGCACTCTGTATGACTGAGTGTTTTGGTATTGCTCTTGTGCAGTAATGATCAAGTGGGATAGCTAGGAAACCGAAGCATGGTAATTATGGAGGGATAATGTTATAATGGCCGATGCATAGGTAATGCAAGGCCGTAGGAATGAAAGAATACATGTACAAAACCAAGGGGGGGAGACATGATTAACAGTAATTAAGGTCGGTATGAGATATACCCCAGGTGTGGGAAATAACTGAGAGAGCACTACACATTAGGTAGTAGCTCAATCTCAACCGACAGTAAGTCGGTAAAAGTAAGTCAATCATTGTGAATTACATAGTAGTTTACGCGGTAAGCTATTGGAGAAGTGGATGGGAAATTGTGAAACTCACCGAATTCGCTCAGGGTAAGAGATACCATGCGTCGGTTGAGAAACCATTTTCCCAAGATAAGGGTAATACATTGGAGATGTACAATACATTAACAGTAACGAATGGGGCAAACCAGCTCTATAATTATCAGGGTTGCGCAACAGAGGCCAGTGAGCCCATGCGTCAGGTACCGGATATATATGGTGAATATGAATGAATGACTAGTTATCAATACCTAAAAGCCTCACAGGCCAGGACCGAAACCGGTTATGAGTTACAACTCCAATGCGAATTCTTGGTTTAGGGACTAAACCGCTAATATGGTTAAGATCCTCTAATCAGAATCCATTGTGTAATGAACCGCGTGGAAGTTAAAACACTTCACGACGGCAGAACATTTTAAGCCAAGGTTTAGTGATTGATTACGTGGGCGTAATCCCTTTTAAGGGGGGTAGAGCGCAAAACCACTTAGTGTGTTTTATCGTACAAGTGTACGTGAACTGGGTTGTGCATAGCACAAAATGATTTGTATGATGGTTGGCGCGTGTGTTATATAAACATACGCATTTATTTGTGGGTAAATTGTGGTAATTGCGCACAGAGGATGCGAATACCATTGTGGGAAGTGTGTTTATTTTGTTAACAGTGGTGTGTGAGAGTACAAGTGGAAGGGAGTAAAGAAACTCCCGGGGATTTAAAACCCCGATGGTGCATGAATGTAAGCCATGTATTGTATTTTGATAAAAAATATATGTATATATATACAGTGTTGTGATTTATGAAGGGATATTAGACCGACATAGAACCTAGTGAGAATTAAATTCCCTAGGTAACTTGAATTAAGTTGGATTTGGGTGATGATTGATAGACGGAGTTCTATCCTTGGAGATGTAATGATTATGACTAGAAAGATTCAAAGATAGAAAATGGGATATGCTTGAATTAATTGTTGGTTGAAAACGAAGTGGGAGGTGGAACTTGGTTATCATGAGATCAAGGGAAGCCGAACACAAATTGGGGTGGAAAGATAGTTCAACACTGATGCTGATCACATCAGGGTTGGGTGACTCTTGAAGCTCCCTATAAGTGATTACAAATAACCATGTTAAAAAGATACAAGGAGCATAAAATGGACTTGGAGTTGTGTGGTGTTTTCAAAAGGATTTTCAATTGGTATTTTCAAACAATCGATTAATATTTTGAATAAAAGATCTTCTTATACTTAACCTCACAAGGAAATTTTAAATTTAAGTGATTGTTTTAATTTCCCAAAGGCACGGGGACGGAAGGCGTCCATCGCGACCGGGTTCCGCGGGATCATAGTGTATATCAAGGATATTTTTGATTGCTATACATGCTCTGACATGTTGTGTGGTATGTGTAATGAATGTTGTTTTGACTTGGATTTCCTAAAGTGTATACTATCAAGGCCTATGAGTCTAAATGTGTGGTGTTTCATAGACCTATGTGTCTAAAGACTGTTATGTTATGGGGACCTATGTGTCCAAATGATGTGGATATGTTGCCCGGACCATTAAGTCCGAGGTTGGATGTAAAGGGTGGTTGGTAATGGAAGTGTTATGGCTATAAGTAATTCCCGTATTCTAATCCAATGATGCGAGGAAATGTGAACTTCGAGGACGAAGTTCTTTTAAGGGGGGTAGATTGAAATACCCCAAACCTTGGTATGTTGTGTAAATGTTAAACTATGGTATTTAAAGGCTAAAAAGTGCCTTAGAAACATAAATGAACCATTTAAACCATGGTAAACACAATAAACACTAAGACATGGTTTGAGCAAAAACATGCTCTAAGCTTGGAGTGAACTTGGTTAGGACCCAAAGAGCCTACCAAGACTTGATAATGTTTAATTATGACTTTATAAGGCTAATTAAGTCCTTAGGAAACCTTGGTAGACAATGAAACCAAACAAAACACAAATAAATACCTTAAGGTCAATAAGAGCAAAAATGTGCTCTAAGCTTGGGATAAATGTGTATAAGACCTAATGGTCATACCTATACTTTATAAATATGTTAATGAACATATTAAATCAATTACCAAAGAAAACCAAGCTTGGAAACAAGTTAAAACCACAAATGTGCTTTAAGAAGTCTTAAGCACGTTTTTGAAAAATTGTCTTGTAAATGAGTTTTGAATGGCTAAATGTCCATCATTACTCTTTAATTAACATGTGTACTATATAGTATCACATTTGGGTGGCTATATCAATGGGAAATCAAAAATTTCACTTCTATGTGCCTTGTTATTGGTGAATAGTGATTTTTATAACTAGTTTGTAACATATAATGTTATAATTGATTAAGTTGGTCAACAAAGACCAAAGCACCCTTCTAACTATTTGGGGCCGGTTTCCTTAGTGACTCACCACACCTACACAAACAAATGAGTTAACTAAATGATAAAGCAAAAGTTACTATACACTTTAGTACAAATATCTTCTAAAAGCAAAAGCAAACCTCATTCTCTCATTTGCCTTCTCATTTCACACGGTCCCATTCTCCTTCTTCCTCTCTTCTTCTTGTTCTCTCTCGGTAATGCTACTACTACCATGGAAGTTCCAACTTTGAACACATGTAAAATCTTGCTCACTTGTTCAAATAAAAAACAAACACCACCATTCTCTTAGTTAAGCCAAGCTCT
This sequence comes from Limonium bicolor, assembly GCA_023374045.1. NCBI lineage: Eukaryota > Viridiplantae > Streptophyta > Magnoliopsida > Caryophyllales > Plumbaginaceae > Limonium > Limonium bicolor. The sequence goes on along the minus strand of CM041780.1, from coordinate 79,862,192 downwards.
ACAATCTTGTCTCTTCAAAACTTCAAAACCTCCATTTCGGTGCCAAGAGAGACCTCCATGGGAAGAGCTTGAGCTCATCTTTTCATGCCTTGACATTCTCCTTTGCTTCAAGGTGAGGAAACTCAAAGAAAAATCAAGTTTCCTTCATGTTTTGTCATGTCCGAAAATCACTCTTAATGGAGTCATTATATTGCCTTGTTCTAGCTTCATTCCAAGCTTCCATGGACTAGGAGGAGTCCTCTCTTGATATATATTCAAGCTCTCTTTCCATTCCAAGGTAAAACAATCATGTTAATACCTTAAGATAATATATGTAACTAGGGTTTACAATGAGATAAAGCTTAAAGCTTATATACTCATTTTAATGTTGGTATATGTTTAGTTGTTGGCAAGGAACCAAATGCCCTACCGGTTCTGTAAGGAAACAAGAAAGAAATTTGGGAGGAAAAGAGGTAAATATGCTACCTTAATGTGGTTTAATGCCTTAGGAGAAATGAGCTTATATGCTTATTAAAATGATCTAAGAGCCAATGGTGAATGAGCTAGTAAAAATGCTCTCAAGGAGTTTATTAAGGGCATATGTATTGTTGGGTGTATTTGCAGGTCAAAGGCATTATTATGTGGGAAATTCAGTGTTTAAGGTTTATGCAATTTAAGGGCCTAAGAGCCATGCATTTAAGGGCCTAAGTGCCAAGCAATTTAAGTTATGCACTATATTGTGATGTAGTGCTTAATGTGGAGTTTGTGCGTATAAAATGTGTTTGATGGATTTTAGGTGTTCTTGAAAGAATTAAGGTAAAAACCTAAGTGGTTGGATGTGGGTATATACTAGAGAAGCTATGGCCAAATTTGGGAAATGTGTAAGAAGTTCTAAGTGTTGTAAGTGAGTTTTGGAGAACTAGGAAGGGTTAAAGGTGAATTAATGTTTACTTGAGAGGGAAACATGTATTAAAGTGATTAAGAGTGATGCAAGGATGTAGGCATTATCTTGGAAGTTTTAGAAATCTATGGGTGTTCTTAAGATGTATTTAAGTCTTGGAGGAGTTGTTTAAGGTTTAGGTAATATTGGTGTTCAAAGAATAAATGATGTTTAGGTAAGGTTTTGAGTAAGGAGTTTTAAGAAGTTGTGAAAAGGAGATTTAGTTAGTAAGAAAAGAAGTTGAGAGGTGATGATAAGGTGTAGAGGAAACACCTTGGTATTGTGGTCATTATAGGTGAAATGCCACCTAGAAATCATAAGGAGAAAACATTGTAAGTGTTAGGAATTTTGGGAGATATAAGTAAAGGTTTAAGGAATTAGGAAACATAGTTTTGTGAGTGCTTAAGAATATCTTAAGGGTGTGTTTGAAGTGCAAATGATGTTAGAACACATTAAGAGGCCTTAGGAGAAGTTTGGTGAAGATTTGGCAAAGTTTGGGTAAGATTAGAAGGCGACCGACCCAGGGGCCGACCCAGTTTTTGGGTCGGTCGAGCCTCTGTTAGAGGTTAGAAATGTGTTCGGTATGGTCCGACCCAAAGGGTGGGTCGGACATGGGTCGGTCGGTCAAGTTACAAAGGAGGGAAAATGTTCGCACATGGACCGACCCAGAATGGTGGGTCGGACGTGGGTCGGACAGGCATGTTTGTAAGGAAGTAAAGGGTTCTGTAATGGACCGACCCAGTTGTGGGTCGGACGGGGGGTCGGTCGGACCAAAGACATGGTTTAAGGTTATGAAATGATATGAGATGATGGGGATTGATAGGTAATGATGCCATAAGGTTGTTAAGGACATGTTAGGTGAGTTTTAATGACAATAAGTGGGCTAAAAGTTGTATTAAAATGTGAGAGTAAAACAAGTTAAAATGTTAAGTTATGTAACTAAGTTAACGGGGAAAAATTAAGCATTGGCATTAAATATCAAGCAAACCCCGATGTTAATGAAAACACATGTATGTTAACAGTTTGTTCGAGAATTTGCTCGAGGACATAAGTGGACGTGGTAAAGTGGACTCGGTGACAGGTATGGTTTTCTTGCAACCTGTGTCCTAACGGATTACACCGGCTTGTATGCCAATATGTTTTCTTGAGTGTTTGCCACCTTGTAAGATTAAAACATGTAATGAGTTTATAGTAATTCATTTATGTGGCGAATTTGGTATCCGATGCCGTTTAACCTCAAAATGTGTTAAACCTTAGCTAACTAAAACTAGGAACACATGGGTGATCGGTATTCGGAGTTGACGGCCCAAACCTTGGGTACGTGCTAACCACGGCTATGTGAGTTATTGGACATTGTTGCTGTGAGCAAGTGTGTGAACCCCTTGTGTGCTTAACCTAGGTTATGATCCGTATGGTAATGGATGTGGTAGGCTCCATAATGGCTCCCTAACTACTTATTATTAAGTGTATATGTACTAACGGGGGGGGAGGAGTCCGGTTGTTCCGGCACGCGTGGTTGTGATGGACGGGAGTCGTTATCTTATCCGGTTCGGCTCTCTTGGTGTATGTATAGGTGGTATTCCAATTTTGGTTTCTACTTCCCTTAGCTTATCCAAAGCTAGTTACTGACTCACGTCGGGCCACAGGGGCATGCGTATGTTATTTCGGGTGCTTGGGATACTATATCGACACACCTTGGGTATATTAAGTAACGTTCTATATAACCGGACGGGTAACGAGGATGGTTAACGAGCTTAACATGGGATTGGCAAAAATCCCTAGCTCACTGGTATACTAACTATGGTGGAAGGTCCTTGTGAGAACCGATTTTATGGTATATGTAATGTATAATGCTATGCAATTCCCTTGCATGCTTTGGTTAATATTATTATATTGGGTTGTTTTAAATGAATGCAAGCTGTCATGTGTAATCGAAGCAAGAAAGGTTTGTTATGTTGTTATGTGTGAAATGAGTATGTTGTAGGATATGGAATGGGTGGATCATGGAAATGAATCCCAGTTTGCGACAAGAGGCATTTGAGGATAACCCGATATAATGGGTATGCCGTTGTTAAGGAAGTAGCTCCGTTTTAGGGGAGAGCCACTCTAGGGTTAAAGGAATCATTGGATGGTTGGTTAAGTGTGGATGTGTTGGACATTGGTTTGAGCCCATTGAGGCAAATATTATGAGTGGTTATGTTTATGGTTTGTATGCATGATTTTTAAATATAAACAAACGCATGCTAAGACGACAATTAGTCGTGCGTGGCCGGTAGCATGTGGGCTGCGGGGATTACCATACCAGAAAGGTGCTGAGCCCCTTGGGGGCCACCCTTTCTCTTCTTTTCCTATTTCAGGTACGGAGAGCGGGAAAGCCGTTCGAGAGTAGGACGGGGCAGATGTTATACATGGGGTAGCCATTTAAATGGCCATGAGTATGATAGGCGTAGTAAGACCGAAGTTGTTATCGGCAGTAGTTGTAAATATCGGTACAGGGGGGAGTGTTACGGTGGGAGTGTATGTATATAATAAAATGTTGAAGATGGAAGAGTATGTATTGTGTAGTGCTCGGGAAATCTAGTCCATCAGGACCGATACAAATGTACGTGTATTAGCTTGTTAGCCACGTGGGTGGTTAACGGGCGTGTAACACCATTGGATAAGTAATGTGATGAGTGAGTTTCCGCCTCTCCTGCGAGTTATTATGTGTTGGTTGTTGGATGGGGTGTTACAATGTTTTTCCCCTCTTCAGCGCCCGGTCACTGAATGCCCGGTCACAGAGCGTGAGGTACGGGATGCAGCGCCCAGTTATGAGATCTAGCTTCCAAAGCAAGGGTCGGGTAGGGCCCGGATCTGATGTCTAGCGCCCAAACTGGAGCCTGAACAGGGTCTTGAAGGAGCTTGGGGTCTGAGCCGGGGCCTGGGGTCTGGGCCACCTTGGTTCTTCTGTCTTGTCATATTTTTGCCCTCTTCATCAGTCCCACAAGTTCTACTTTTTGGCACTTAAAAAAGTGGAACTTACAAAAAAGAGGATAAAAAATTGTGTGTCTTCTACCTTTCCCTTATCCTATCTCCTAGTCCCACAAGTTCTTTTTCTTTAGCTTTTACAAAGGAAAATGAACTTACAAAAAGTTGGTACAATTTGGTACAGTCAAAAGTCCCACAAGTGCCCTTTCTGCTGAATCTGACAAATTGAAAATTCTGGGACATAAATCTTCGAGATAATATATCTTGATGGATGAATCCCTCAATATCTTGATGGATGAAACCCTTGATGTTCTGATATACAATATGCAAGAATGCCAGAAGTCCGGAAGTCCATAATAAGATCTTCATGCGGAAGACCAACCATTCCCTTTTTGAAGGGTAAGATAATATAATGATCCAATCCTTGCTCATACTAGCCAGAGGATGATAATTTCCTCAAAGGGAGAAGAGAGATAATATATTTTCCCATCTTTGCTTATGTTAGCCAAAGAATGGTACTTCCTTTTAATATATATTTCCCAACTTTGCTTGTGGTAGCCAAAGGATGGTACTTATGATCATACCCTTCTAAAGTGTTTCTTTTAGAAGGTATTGGATCGAGGTACAGTGTGGCGTCCCACACCTAATAAGTCACCCATTACAAGCGACCAGAGCTCCTGATTGATCCAGAGATGGGGTTTTTTGGTGGCTCTATGGCCGGGTTTCATTTCAACCCAAGGTGGCTCTATGGTCAGGTTTCATTTCAACCCAAGGTGGCTCTATGGCCGGGTTTCATTTCAACCCAAGGTGTTACTTTTTGGCCGGGTTTCATTTCAACCCAAGGTGTTACTTTTTTCCAGAGGGCCTATGAAAGCGCCATGGACCAGAGGGCCTGTGAAAGCGCCATGGATTTTCATCTCAGATGAGATGACCAGAGGGCCTGTGAAAGCGCCATGGATTTTGATAATACTTATGAATTTTTGTGACATTTAAAACATTCCAAGAAATAGCTTAGTGATCATTATTGGTGCAGTGAGTAGAGGAAGTGGTACGAGCTTGGAAACTTCGTCCGGTCCTACACTAGTGTGTCACCCGATTCTTTGCTGTAGTGTTCCTCGCCGGGCAGAATTGAGTATGACAGATACGTAACTTTTGTATTTGAAGCCTAAGCCTTTCAGCCATTTTAGCACGTTTTTCGGGCTTGAGTGTATCAAATTTCTCCAAATCCTTCGCACCATTCAAGCGAATCAAGGAAAGAGCATGCCTTTTAACATAGGTCACCAAAGTTTTTCCTGGGCATAACCATATCCTTGATGATGAAGCGTAAGCATCAAAGTTGCTTTTTACTGAAACGAAGTGTGGGCATTCCTCCTCTTCAGACCGTGGAACTGTTCTAGCAGGTGCTCACCAGTTTTCCACGGTTTCATGAAATATAATAGAAAAACCAGAGAATTAGAAAACAAATTATGACTAACGTAAATAAAGCAGAGAGGATGAACTTGTAAATCATGAACTTTCAAAATATTCTTCAAAGTGTTGTAACACATATTACGCATTTTTGACTGATTTATTCTTCAAAGCGCCGCTGTCCGGACCTTTGGTTGGTGGGTAGGCTACTTTGAGGAATCTACTGATAGTAACAGCTGCGAATGGTAGTATTTTGTTTGTCCATCACATTCCTACTGAAGACTCCATAAGCTTATGGAAGCCTCCATTCTCTATTACCTCAGAGCAACAGTGAAGTAGATAGAGAGTGAGTGCTAATTTTGTGGGCCAAATTGATGCAAATCTAATCAGAGGTAGATTTATACTGCAAGATTTCACAATTTAAACATAAATAATATTTAACTAAGTTGATACATGATGCCACAAAAGGAAGTGAATAGCTGAAGTGGATCTTTAGCAGTAATAGTGCTCAGATCAGAAGCCAAAGCAGAGGTACATCAGCGTGGTTTGGGATTGACGTCATAGTTGACTCTGTAGGAGCAATAATGTTCAGATGGTAGAGAAGCAAATGATAGCACAACTGCTTATAAATTTATGCAAGCCTTTAGGTAAGAAATAGTAAAAACAGAAAGTATATGCAGCATTCTTTTTCCTTAGCGTACTGCAGCCAATTATACGCACACAACAAAAATTCAGCAATAACAGCAGGGAGGAGGCAAACTGATTTTTAAACAAGTAGACATGCTTGTACACTGAGGTTAGTGCAGTAGTCATTTAAAGTGATAACCAGAGTGAACATTAAAGGCAGTTGGACAATCTTGCAACATGTTCAGGAATTTTACAATAACCATCCTTGTCGAGGTACATAAAGACTGAAACATGACTTCTTTTGAACAAACCATCAAGCGTATACTGATAGCCAATATATTACGTATTTTTTTATTTTGAAACTTAGTACAACTGAAAGGATAATTTGGAGCATTCTTCATACGTGAATGAAATCTTGACATTACTATGTGCTATCTCAAAACAAAACAGACGAAGGAAGAGCATAATTTCTGATTGTTATTTGGTATATGCAGCATGGTTAGCAGCAGTAGTTCAAAAATAGGAACAAAAACATACAAGTAATCCTGGATATGAATGTTTCCAGCTTAGTTTAGACTAAACCTCAAAAATAACAGCAAGCCGCCTACGGTATAGTCTCAAATGATAGCAAAAAGCAGATCCGGTTGATCTCATAACACAATCATGAAGAGGATCTGAAACTAATTTGGTGATAGAAGTGCAAAGTAGTAGTAAAAAAGAGCTCGTATTCCTTATTTTTCAGGTCTTACAGCAAAAATGAGAGCATGAAACTTATTTTTCAAGTTTTTGCGGGTTGAGCCTATAAAAAATGCTGAACAGAAGCAAATGATAAATAAAGGCAGCGGAGACTTGCTATGCACTATAATTTCAACCCACGACTGCAACCGACAATAGTAGAATGAACATTAAACAAGATATGGTGTAATAATGCTCATATTGAGGCCTTAATCTGAGACTAAACCTTGGAACAAAAATGTAATAGGTCACCTTGGAACAAAAATGTAATGGGCCCTAACCTGAGCAGTAGAGGTCGCCCATAAAGTGTGATAGTAATAGTAACCGGTTGTTTTAAGCTCATCAGAAACTCAACCAGAAGATGCTATAAGAAACTTGGGCTTATGAATAAAATGTTTACAAGCATGCTTGATCGCGATTTCAGGTCCCTTGTAAATTTCTATGGCAAAATTCAGAAGCAAGAATATTTAATATAATCATGTTTCAAATATCAGAAGGAAAGGTAGTTTTCAAATCGTAAAATCAAGCATTTTCTGATTGGGCTCTTATCTTCACTATTGCAAGGTCGTTTTAGACTCAGGATTGTACCCTGTAACGCCCCTACTTTTCATAAATGCAGCGGAAATAAAATACTAAGGCGATTACAGATCATCGGGTTCCAAACACCCGACACCAAACCTCACCAATTACAACTTATGACATTACAAATGCTACGGTCTGAACTCGAGAAAACATAGTATAAAAGTAATGATAACAAAACACAGTAGCTTTCCAAAATTCCTAATTCCCATCCCATACACTCATACTCTTCGTGGCTACCTGTATAACAATTCGTACCTGCAAGATGAAACCAAGCAGCCCACCCCGGGAGGGGTGAGTCAGTTCCCTGGAATGGAACTGGTACAACTCTCCAAAGCAAAGTTTAAAAACATAACTCTTAAAAAAAACAATAAGATGAAGCCAAACACTTAGAACAAAAGCAGAAGAACAAGGCACACCAAAACACCAAGTCAAAGATAACAAGTCAAGGATAGAGATAAATAACAAGAAGTAAAGTGAGTCAACTTAAAAGAAACCACGCCAGAAGTTAGTGAACATCCATTGCTTAAGTTAAATTCAGTTCCAATTAGGAGTAGGAAGACCCAAGTAGTCAGAAAGTCTAGGAATGGAAGAAAAGATCCAAGACCCATAACTCAAGAGTGGAATAAAACCAATTGGGAGAGATGGCCCCCACCGCCAGTCAGTTGTCACAAGGACGAGGTAAACAGACCTCCGCTGTCAGTTGTCCATATGGACGAGGTATAGCAGACCTCCGCTGCCACCGACCCGTTCTCAGTCATCGGTGAAAAGTGTGTGCACCACTTAATAGAAAGAATCCATACTCAATACCAAGATTGACATTTTCCCATATTCCCACTAGATTATTAACCGCACAAGTGCAATACCAAAACACTCAGTCCTACAGAGTGCAGAGGCGTAAACCCTCAGCAGTTAATATCTAACGAGACAACCAGATAGGAGGAACCAATAATCATGAAAGTTGTACATTCAAGGCTCAGTTAGTCACATCAAGCTGAGTTAGTCACACAAACAGTTTCCCTTTGGAAATTCATTTCAGCTCAGTTAGCGTTTTCCAAAACATCCCATAAAGTCCATTAGCAAAAGTATCTGAGTACGAGAAATCGTACCTGGGAATCGTTGTAGCAGTTCTAGTCGACTTGTGCAAATAATCAACAATACTCTGAGGAATATTAAAGGTAGTCTAACATCAATAACTTGTAACCTAAGTTAAACTTAAATAAATTCCTCACTCTTATTTCTAAGTCTCAATTGTCTTTTAAGCCCTCACTTAAATGTTATGTATAACCTTTGACTTATATTAGAATGTTGTATAATCCAAGGTTGTAAGACTAGGGAATGTATGTTATTAACACTTGTTAATTGTTACACTCTTATCCACTTTATTCATACTTAACCCTAATTCTCAATTCAAGACTCTTGAGACCCTTATATCATAACTGCATATTATATTATTCATCTAATCTTAGAATCTCAATAATAATTTTTAAGCTTAATACTTTTATTCTTAATTTAGAATAAATATCAGGTTATGACCTATGATAGGTTTATCTTAGAATATTATACTATTATTTCACAATGTAATGATTATGTATTTTATCAGTATTACCAAATAATCCATTATGATTAAGTTTTCCCCTCAACTTAATTAAGATCTACATCCTGTATATTGGAATCATGGTGTTGTAGATGCATTTTATGATAACCTAATTGAGTTACTAAACTCATTTATCTTATGTTAAGTTTAGGATGACTTTTATTACAACCATTTAATAATCTTATCATAAGATGTTAAATTGCTTCTCATCTTGAATAACTATATTATAGTTAACTTAGATTTATCGAACTCTTACATTTAGTATTCCCAAGGTATATTATTTACTTTATCATTAACTGTACAATAAGGCACTTTAAGATAACCTTTTATGTATCCTTGCTTACATTCAATTTCCCAAATGTTTTATTTTTACACACATTCCCGCTATAGACTATGTATAATCCTTTTATACTAAATTTTTAATAAACTTATGTCTTAAAATACATTTTTCATATTGTTTACAAAACCTAAGGTTTCAAAGGAATAACTTAATAAATTAATCCCTTTTATTATGTTTTAGGATGAACATTATATCTAAACATAAGGTAGAATTTATCTAAGAATTAAACTCTCATTCACAAGTGAAATTGTCAATTACTTAATAAGATAATATGTTCTGAAAAATCCTCATACCTTATACTCAAATGACACTTTAATATTTTCAGTGTCATAAAGTAGATCAATATAATCTCTTATGTAACTTAGTTTTATCTAATAAAAGGTTCAAAGGTTTTAAGTATCAAATTCCTATTTATAAACCTTTCTATAAATTCTAACTACTAAATACCTCACTTAATTGTAAACTCACATCCTAAGTATTGGTAATTAATGTTATAAATGTATTTCATATGGCTTATCTAATGCCAAGAAACTTAAGGATTATTATTTAGATAAATTTCCAAATCATAGTTTAATGTAGTTTTATATCATAATCTTTTTAATGATTTTATCTTAAAACATTAAGTTATATTTCAATACCTTAAATGTTAAGAAATGATTAAATCTAGACTTACTAATCCACCTCACATTCAGATGTAAAAGTATTTTATTTATTTTATCATTAATTATAGAATAAGATCTATTTGTGTAACATTTTATGTAATCTAATCACAATTTTTCCTAAGTTTTAACTTATTAATTACTTAACCCAATTATAGACTTACATTATGGTCGTTGACTAATACTATACATGTATTTTAATACGGTTTATATAAATCTTAGAAATTCAAAGATAACTCTTTAAGTTTAATAATCATAATTTAATACCGCCTCATATAATATTCTTTTATTAGTATTATGTAGGGGTTTAGTTTATCTCATTAATTCCTTCATATTATATTTTCTATAAGGCATTTTATTTCTTTTATTTATGTAGTTTTTTTATGTGTATATATATTAGGATTTATTCAAGACATTCCTTGTGTAGTTTTATTGCACTTAATTATTTATACTAACTTTTACACATAGCTACATCCAATATATGGTTTATAAAATAAAGTATTTTCATTAGTTTCAATTAAGTATATTAACATATTATATAATTAATATAAATGTAGATTAATTTAGTTCCTTGATTTAACCTAAGTTACTATTTTATTTCGTTTATATATACGTACATCTATATATATATATTTACTTCACTTAAAAGTTTACACCCAAAAATATTTATTAACATTCTGTATTAAATGTTAGTTTAGTCTTATTATATTTTCCCCAACCTATAAAGTTCATTAATCAACTACCTTAATTTTTGGTTACATTAAAACCTATATTATAAGATAACTTATGAAAAACCTTAGCATTACAATTTTTAAACCTATTTCCCCTTGTCCAAAAATTCCCAAATAAGTATATAGTAACTATAACATTTTAGACATATTATAAAATTTTTATAAAAATACTTTTTAAATTATCCAAATAATTCCGTAATACTCGTACTTAGAATAAATATCGGGTTATGACCTATGATAGGTTTATCTTAGAATATTATACTATTATTTCACAATGTAATGATTATGTATTTTATCAGTATTACCAAATAATCCATTATGATTAAGT
>CM041780.1:79777005-79850803 GCA_023374045.1 Limonium bicolor | reverse complement strand
TGAATGGGGTTCAAAAACCGGCCATGAAGAGCCAAGGAAGAAGCTTGGAAGGTCACTTAGTTATTAAGAAAGCAAAAGAAGAGAATCTAGATCTACTTTTTGCTTTTAAGCATTTTGTTTGTATCTAGCTCACATGGCCTTATTCCTAAGCATTATTTCGACAGCTCTCTGGTCCAATAAGACCTACATACTTTGACATTAAGTAATATAACACATGGGATGATGAGTCATCATGTTTTAAGCCTTTTATAAATTTTTAAAGCAAATTTTATACTAGTTTTTGCCCTTAAAATCGGCCCCTATAGAGAGCCTTGTTGACTAGTCACACCAACTTATTTATAAGGTCATTTTAACCCTATTTAAGATTACCAATTCGTGGCATGTCAAAAACTACAAGGTAATTGCGTAAAACGCATTTTCGTGACACCCGAAGGTGTTTTTTGTGCTCTAAGGAAATTTTGGGAAACCAATTGTTCTTATGAGTTCCAAGTTTTTAAACACTTATTATAGTAAATAAACATATACTAAGATGTTACATTGAGTTATATGGGGTTATATCAACCCGTGACATAATTTGCGGGCCATCGGGACACTCCCGGGCCAAAAAGGAGCGCTAAGAAATCCTCCTGTGGTTTTTGTTGAATTTTGATGAACCACTTCGTGGGTTATCTTTAGAATGGTAAATAATGATATTAGGAACTCTAGGAATTAATTTTATAGGAGTTCGTGCCACCTCGGCACTCCTCCGAGCTTTTCTTGCTTTAAGGGGCGCGCGTGAGCACTCCCGAGCGTTTTGCGTATTTGACTGAATATAGCTTAGGGAATATATTTATATATTCATATAATGAGTGTATGACCATTTGGTTTGAGTTTTAGAAGGTCATACAAGGTCATGCTTGATCATGTTCTAAGGCGTTTTAGCGTTTATGGTGAAACGACTATTTTTACGTAACGTTTTCATGCATGGGTTTGCATGCGTACGTGAACTGATTTATGTTTGTATTATATTCCAATAAATAATGATTTAATAATATTATTTAGATTTGGGGTATTTCACTACAGAATATACCGAACATTAGTACAACAATCTTAACCATTTACATATCCTTCTTACAACCCCCTCACCTCCTATACATCTTACTAACTCAAATTGCCATACGAGTGTACATGCACAACTCGTAGGCCACACTTAACCCGTAACACTTGTACCCCTTCTTACTCTCGCGACAGCCGCTTCCTGATGTACCTGTGTAGTAAAAACAGCCCCAAAGGGGGTCAGCACGAATGCTGGTACGATCCCCTCATGGCCCCTAAGCTAACGTGGCTACGACGACTAATTGTCGATAGCATGGGGGTTGATTAAATGCACAACATAATAGTAAATGCTGTAAACAACAATCCATATATGAACAATCAAAGTTCACACACAATGAACGACTTAAATGCGTTCCCTTAATTAGAGAGTTAGTTATTTAACTCCTTAAGTAATGTTCCCTCTTAATCTTAGTCCATCCTTATCTCACCTCAATCTTAGTCTTATCTTAATCTTAGAAACAACCATCCTTTAATAAGGAGTGGATGTCACTTATCTTAATCTTAATTATACAAACCATCCTTTAAAGAGGAATGGTTGCAACTCATCTTAACCTTACCTTAATCTTAATCTTAATAATACAAACCATCCTTTAAAAAGGAATGGTTGCAACTTATCTTAACCTTACCTTAATCTTAATCTTAACTTATTCTCAGTATACAAACCGTTCCTGGAGGGGAATGGTTGTAGCTTAATTCGAACCTGGGATTTAGGTGATCCCACCGCACCATCTTAATGCCACCTACTCCGGACGGGAGTCCAGCGCAGCTGAGCCGGCAACCGGCCCTAGGCTACAAGTCCGAAGACAAGTCCTTAAGCGGAGGGCGGATCTGATTCAGATACCGTCCCCCTTTTTCCTTAGCATGCATGACCGGAGATCGGTCCCGGGTTTCCTCACTCAAGTTCCAGTTAGTAGTAATCTCAAGACCATATTTGTTGGTTAACCTCTTTCGGTTCATATCGTCCCTTATTAGGGAGCGTTCCTTAGTCTCACTCAATTCCTTACTAAACATTGGTTAGTAAGTTCTCACGGTATGTTGTGTTAGTTTTCAAACATCACACAAAAAAAAAAAATAAATATAATATATTCCGGTTGCATGCTTTATCTTGTTTAGTGAGCACACAAAACAAATAGCACACAAGCCGAGGGACACCTCGTTAGCAAGCAGGTCACAGAGAACTGTACCGTTCACCATTGGTCGTTCGGTTGCTTACTCTCTTCCGGAGTCCAAATTCCCAAGTCCTAAAACATTCATTCAGTTTTAGGTTGTTAATCACTTAACTTAATTCAACTTACTTAACTTACTTACCTTACTTAACCCTTAATGATCCTAACAATTCTTAAGTCTCACTACTTAATCTTACAAACTTAATCTTAAGTGAATCACTTCTCCTCATCACTTATACTTATTCATTCACTTAATTTCATTGTTACCCACCAAACATGTCCTTAATAACCTTATAACAACATTACTTATATTCCCCATCATTTCCCAACCTTAAACAAAGTTTTTGGTCAATACAGCACCTTGTCCGAACTTGTGTTCGGACTTTCCAAGTTCGGACACTGTTCGAGACTCTAAGGGTGCAGATTGCCGAATGTCCGAACATGCGTCCGGACTTCCAAAGTTCGGACGTCGCTCGAGGCCAAACCAGAAAATAGAAATAGATGTGTCCGAACTTCCATGTTCGGACTGGTAGTTCGGACGCCAGTCGAAGATCAGAAGACTTACGCGCTCCAGGGCATGTCCGAACGTCCAAGTTCGGACGTGCCCAAACACCCATTTTCCTTATCTTTAAACTCTTACCAAAATCCCTAACATCTATTATGTTTTATCCTCAGGTTTCTAAATGGCATCTCATGCCTATGTAACCATTATACCAAGGTGTTTCTTCATCACCTTAACATCATCTCCCAAGCATCCTTATGCATATTCATTTGCTTTACTCAAACTTCTCAAAGCTATATGTAATCTAGCACATGCTTACATCTTCACAAGTCATTATACCTTATTTTTCCTTCAAACTTGTACAAGCTTCCTAGCTTCCTTAACCATGGTTTTGGTGCCTTAAATTCACCATTGTAACCCTTAGTCCCTCTGGACATCTCTAGGTCTTCCTAGTACTCAAGAACTCCATAGTTTTTCATTCTCACCAAAACAACACTTACTGTTTCCTAGAACATCCTTAGTCATAAAATCTCCTTAGAACACCTTAAACACTACCCTTCATTTACCTTGACCAAGAAACACCCCCCTTAGACTTTTCCCCCTCTTTTGTTCAACTTACTCACCATTCTCATGATCATACACTCATATAACTCCCTAGCCATTTCCTTCGACGACTTACAACCTTTTCCTACAGTTTTACTTCTATAGTTTACACCCAAATCATCTTAAAGCATTATACACCATTCCCTCTAGATTTTTGCTCAAGTCTTAACATTCCTCATACCATGTCTTTGGTGTGTTCAATACACCCACCAATCCTTTAATTCTTCCTAGACAGCTCTAGGGCATTCTAAACCTCAAGAACTCCTTCATTAACTCATTTCCACCCAAATTCTTTTTTAATGACTCCTAATAACCCTTGGTCATATTAATTCACCACCATCACCTAAACACTTATTTTCTACTCAAATTTCGCCATAGCTCCTCTAGTATATTCTCATGCCCAAATGCATTGTTTTTCTCACCCAAATCAACTTATTCACATCATACTCAATATATTGCAATAATCTTAAATTGCATAGCACTAAGGCTCTTAAATGACATGGCTCTTAGGCCCTTAAATGACTTAAACTTAAACACTGAATTTCCACATATAAAAGCTTTCAACCTGCAAATACACCCATCAATCTCATAGTAGTTATAATGTTCTTAAAACTCATCTTAAACTTATATTACTAACTCATTTCCTTTGGCTCCTTAGTCACAAGTTCTCAAGCTTATTTAAGTTCTTTTTTCTTAGGTTATACAACCCATTACCTAATGTAAGCTTTAAGCTACATTAGTACTCATCTAAAACTCATTCCTTAAAACTTAAACCACCATTAGGTAAGCATTTTACCTTGTTTTCTCAAGCTTATCTTAACTTCCTCCTTAGACCTTCTTCTTGCATGAATCTCGGCCACCACTTAAACTTCCTTTGCCAATGTTCTAACCAATATTCAATGACTCACATGAGTACTAAACAATACACTAACCTCAAGGAATGAAAATCTAGGCTAGAAATGTGTTCTAAGGCATAAAAGTGGATGATTACCTTTGAAGTCCCAAAGTAGACTTGGGCATTGAATGAAATAGGACCTCCACTAGTCCTTGGTGAATAAATCAAGCTAGAACAAGGCATAAAACAAGGTATCTTAAGAGGCAATTTTCGGCCAAGGTGAGGAAGTGATGGAAACATGATTTTTCTTACATTTTCTTTACCTTAAGAGAATGGAGAAGCTAATGAGCTCTTCAAACTTGATTTTCCTCCATCAATGGAGTTTTCTCATGGCACCAAACTTGAGCTTTGAAAGATTTGAAAAGATAGAAAGGAGGGCCTTGAGCTAACTAAGAGATATATGTGTTTAGTTTTTGATTTGGAGCTAAAATGAGCAAGTTATGGACATTTGAAGATGGAGCAAGAATGGAGCTTTGGAACGGTTTGAGAGGATGAAGAAGGTGAAGAAAACCGTGGGATAAGAAGAGAAATGAAGAAGAGGAGAGAGGTAGGTTAATATAAGGTATTTTACTTTTATAAGCAAATAGTACTATTCTCTCTTTTACTTCTTTTTTTTATTTGCTTAGTCATGTGGTGACTCCCCACATCAAAAACCGGCCCCCTCTTGTAATTAGAGATATTTATGGTCTTAGTTGACCATCTCATTGACTTATGTTGACTTAAGCTTAATTTGGGCACTATTTGGCACTATTCACTAATCAGTGCACATATTTCTGAAATTTTTGATTTCCCATTGATTTAGACTTCCTAATGTGATACTAATTAGTACACATGTTGATTAAAGAGTAATGATGGGCATCTAGCCACTCAAAACTCAATTCTAAGACAATTTCTCAAAAATGTGCTTTAAGACTTCTTAAAGCACATTTTATGTTTTAACTTGTTTTCAAGCTTGGTTTTCTTTGCTAATTGATTTAAAATGACCATTAGAATATTGCTAAGGTCTTATCATGGTATTTGGGTACTCACCCAAGTCTCTCCAAGCTTAGAGCACATTTTTGCCCTAATTGCCCTTAAGGCACTTTCTTGTGTTTTCCTTGGTTTAAATTGTCTACCAAACTTTCTAAGGCATATTCTAGCCTTATTACATCATAATATGATGTTTACTTAGCATACTTAGGTTTGGGGTATTTCAATCTACCCCCCTTAAAAGAACTTTGTCCCCAAAGTTCCCATGCATCTCTTCTATCAGAATACATGTCTTACCTCATTCCTTAGATCATATAGATCATACTTATGTATACTTAAACTCATTGAATCCTTAGGTCCACCATATGCTTATTCTTAAATATCACACAATATGCTTACGCATGTATAGCACTCAAAATTTCTTTTGTTCCTTTTTTGATGATTAAAACATTCATATAACTTCCAACGTATTCTCCCATGTCACCGGTCCGTAGACAATGGCTCATTCGTCCTCGTCACCATGGGCCAGAATACAAAACACGCTGCTCTCCCCATGTCACCGGTCCGAAGACAAAGGCTCGTGCGTCCTCGACTTCATGGGCGAGACTCAGTAAAAAGGTAATCCTTTTTACGAGGTCATGTGAGGAATAATTCCTCTAATTAAAAATACAATCAACTCCAATTTCATTTTATCCTAAGGCCTCTACCCTTAGTGTGATTTAATTGTGACCACTGGTAGGGAGTTTCAGGAATCATCCAACCCTGATGTGATCAGCATCAGTGTAGAACTATCCTTCCACCCCAATTTGTGTTCGGTTTCCCTTGATCCCTAGAAAATCAAGTTCCACCTCCCACCTCATTTTCAAACATCAGATAATTCACTCATGTCCAGTTTTCTATCTTCTTAGTTCTTCTAATCATAATCAATACATCTCCAAAGTGTGGACTCAGTCCATCGAACATTCCCGATTCATCTCTTAGTAATTACCTCAAGATTTAAATTCCTACTAAGTTCTATAACTGTCCCATACCAATTCTCACCATCTTATATCTCATAGAATTACAATTTCCTTCCTCATACTCATATCCAATAATATCTCATAATGTTATCTTATCTTATCTCCCACATAGTCTCATATCGACTCATACCTCATATATTCTTATTTCTTAAGTCTCCTTAATCCTCTTCCTTAATTCTCTTAACTTGTACTCGCACCGGAGTTAACAAGATGGGTACTTAATATGTATGGTATTCACATCTTCTGTGTGCAATAACCATGATTTTATCTCAAAATGTTTATGTAAAACATATTCTCACAATTGTTTTGTGCTATGCACACCGTAGTTTATGTACTCAGTACACAAACATACGCTAAGCGGTTTTCGCTCTACCCCCCTTAAAATGGATTACGCCCACGTAATCAGCGTTATATCATCCTTGAACATAAGTTCAAGATGTCTAATTCTCACCAAGCATTCTAGCTTCCATGTCATCTATCTCACTTATGATTCGATCAGAGGGTCATAACTATGCTAATGACTTAGCCTCTGCATCGAGGATTCTTAACGGTACTTATACCATATTCTTAACTTAGTTTGGTCTTATCTCAAAGGTAGTGGTCTGCTAGCTTCCGCTGCGCGACTCTGATAATCTTAGGCTTAACTGCCTTTCTGATCGTCCATAGTATTGTATATCCTTCTGTCTCCTTACAGTTTAGGAATATTGGTCTCTCAATGGACACGTGTTATCTTTATATATACACGGCCTTAATGAGTTGTAACTCGTCTATCCAGTCTCCCTGGAGATTTAATGTTTATACTCTTAGTGTTTTCTCGAATGTCTAAGTTGTTCTTCTCCAACTGACCTTTGGTCTGAGGATGATCCATAATCTGAAACTACTGTTTAGTGCTTATTGCACTTTACAGTCTAATCTTATTGATCTTAAGACATGTTCTATGTCTATACTTAACAATCCGTGCTTCTCGCACTTCATAGTCCTTAATTATTGGTTCTCTGATTCCCCTGCGTTGCTGGCTCAACTGAATTCTTCTCTTCGACTGTTTGTGATAGTAGCTGCTCTTGTCTGGTCTTGTGTCGTTGTCCGTGGTACGGAGTCGACTACTTCCCGTGTTCCTTACACCACTCGTCTACATGCATGGGGTACCTTACTGGTACATTACTACTTACCCAACTAACTCATAAATGAGCGTGTCAGGCCTGCAAGCCCCTGTGGGGTGCAGTCGTCCCACGTCTCGTTTTAGTAAACTCATAGTGTCCGTCACACGTTTAGCTATTGCTAATTATGAAGTATTCTGTTGTCGATCTCCTCTTTCGTCGTTCCATAATAACATTTATTGTTCTTCTTGAAATTAATCAAGGGAAGTCCATTTACTGTGTTCTTGGGTATGGTATGCTCCAGCTCCTTTCCGTATCCCGTACTGATTCGGTCTCTTAATAATTGAGGTCTCTTTCCGTAGAGCCTCTTATGTTGTTTCTCATATTTATGCTAATAGGAATGCACTTCCAATTCCTTAAGGAATGGGTAGCGTGCTTCCTGTGAAATCTTACCTAACCAGGTCCCGACTACTGGCATCAATGCTCAGTTCGTCTACCATCTTATTTTCTTACTTATGCTGGTCTTAACTCATAAATCTAATTGCCTCAGTGTCAATATTTGACGGCTTATACATAATGGTCGCCTTACCGCGTACCATGACTTAATCCACTTATCTAACTATTGTACTCACGACCACTACTACCGTGGTAGTTGGCCCTTACCATGTTGCCCATTAATGGTGCAACCTCTTATTCTCTTATTCTTATGTCTTACCTTATGCTCAATCCCTTCTTGGTGTAGACACACTGGGAGTTCTCTCATTCGGGTGTATAGCGGTTGTGTTACCGTGCTGTAAAATAGCTATGAAGATGTTCTGCTCCAATCTCAGATTCGTAAGTAGGCTAACTCCTCTCGCATTCTTTTATCCTTATGATGCTGCTTACCATGTAAATTAACCGGTTCCTGAAGAAGTCATTCTCTGAATCACAAGCTCTTCTGAGCATTGGTCACTTGACGAGTCATAATGTGCAATCTCAATGTTTATCTCTGACCATTTCTAATTCTTACATCCTGGGTGTTGGATATGGGGTCTATCTGTGCAACCTTCCTTATTACTCAAGTGTATCTTGTATATTCTAAGGTAATCTCAAGGTTCATAGTTCCATTTTCTGAATAAAGTGTATTTTATCTCTAATAAGTGAAAGCCCTTTTTGAGGGGTTTATTCCCACTATTGGCCTCACAACAAGGAGAGGTATCCCCACCCTAAAGGTATGGTTCGTTCTCCGCCCCTGTCCTTAGCATTATCTCAACATTCTCATTGGTACTCTTCCTTGATAATATCTTCCCCAATCTAAGTTATAGGTTTGTAACCGTCCATATCTACACATTGTAGTTCCTCATGGCTTAAATAAGCTTTCTTACAACTTACTGCACCTCGGCTCTGATGTGGTTAACATCCTTGGCTCGTAGGTTCTTAATGCTTAATGTCTCAGTTCATTATTTGTACTCTCACTCATCAACAGGTCATCCTTATAAGATTCTGGTTCATTGAACACTATCCACCGTTAGGTTTACATACTAAGTGTAGTATCGGGTTTCATGGTAAGTTGCTGCATCCTGCTTCCTGCTATGGAAGTTACTCAGGTGATCTGAGGTTACTTAATGTCTTTGACAATACTGTCATTTTACTAGACTTAAGTCTTTTAGTAGTCAAGGTTAGGTTCGTATTAGGCGTTTGCCTTACGGTGTCCAAGTTGGATATCATCCTGTCGTCTTATACTTCCATCTCAACGCTTCGTTCAACTTCTGTTGATTACGCCACCCGTTGATGATCAATCATACTTGGGTGTTAATGAGTTAAACAAACAGTATTAACTGTCCTTCATCAGTTTGCTCGCTCGACTATGCCCGCTCTGTGGGGGTAGTCCTCCGGCTTTCCTTTTCCAGGGTGGTACACCTTTAGTCCTTAGTAGGTTATAGCTTATGTTCATTTCTTTCACCCTTGTTTTCTAGGTTTTCCAATCTCTTCATTGAAGAATGTTGTTATTGGTATGTTTAATGGTCACTCTGGGAGTCTTATCCCGTCCTTGTTGGAAGTCGTTCAGTCGACTGCCTTTATTGTATCTCCTGACACCTTCCATGTATGTTGTTGTAGTAGGTTGTACCGTTGCTCATATTCATATTGTTTAGTACTCTGTCCAAGTTCAGCCCCATGCTGACTGGTGTGTCACCTCATCTTATCATGGTCAGGCCGTCGGCCTTCCAAAGGTCTTACGTTTCTGTTCTTATGGATTTACAGTCCGGTATTAACATGTGTTACAACTGTAGCGTTCTCCTATTTTTCGATAATGGCTTTCCGTGTAGCTTAACCGTGGACTTACGTTTCTGTTCTTATGGCAAGTGCGCCATGCAGGATGGCCTATTGGTGCAAGGTACATCGGTAATGATACCTCCTTCTAGCTTCCACGTAATTGGTAGTCCTCGGGACTCCTTCGATAATTCTTATTTTGGATAACTGACCATTCGGCAGTTTCCTTGTTGTTTGACAGTACTGTAATTTATTAAGGCGTTCCTCCTTCTGAGGGAATCCCTTAATATTTTCTTATGCCTTAATTCTCGCTCCCGTTCCCTCACATTTTGTCGTGGTTACTAAGTAATAATTCTCTTTTAGGTACTACCTCGTAGTCCTATTCCGGTATACAGTTGTACGCGTGTTTATTGTCGCCTGCGCTATGTCAGCCAGGTTTGTAATCTTTTCCAGTGTATGGGGTTTGGAGTTCCCGTTTCTAACTGGACCTTTCGGTAGTTTTAATTCCCATGTGATGTATTATCGTACTGCTATGCTCACTCGGACCAATGTCCGGTACTCATGTCGCTTATCTTTTCTTATCCACTGCACTCGTAGTGCTTTTCTTATCATCGGTATTGTGGTATAACTCGACTGCGTAGCATGTCGACCCAGTTGCCGGTAATTACCGTTCCCTTACTGGTAGAATTCCATTGGTAGCGCCTGTTTCTCTGTTGCACTCCTTTTAAAACCTCCAAGTTCTCCGTAACTTTGTACAACAAATTGTTTCTCGTATTGCTTACTGTTAGCTAACTGCCAGATCGGGTTTCCCGAGTAAGAGAAGGCTTTCTTCTCTCTGGCGTTTTTCCACATATTCAGGGTTAGGGATGTGGAGGGCGGGTCTAGGTACTATGGATGTCCGGTAAGCACCGGGAAGTCCCGACTAACGCACCTCTCACTCTATCTCTCAACCCTTAACCCATAACTCAACCTCAACCTCAATATTCTCCTAAGTTCGGTATTTCTTGTCTTCAGAGCGTAACTACGCTCTGATACCACTTTTGTAACACCCCAACTCAATCCAGATGTGGTCTCGCAACTTAACAGTATATATTAAATATGTCACAGCGGGAATTCTTTACAATCCAAGACCTTGCCACGGTCTGACTACAGAATATACCGAACATTAGTACAACAATCTTAACCATTTACATATCCTTCTTACAACCCCCTCACCTCCTATACATCTTACTAACTCAAATTGCCATACGAGTGTACATGCACAACTCGTAGGCCACACTTAACCCGTAACACTTGTACCCCTTCTTACTCTCGCGACAGCCGCTTCCTGATGTACCTGTGTAGTAAAAACAGCCCCCAAAGGGGTCAGCGAATGCTGGTACGATCCCCTCATGGCCCCCAAGCTAACGTGGCTACGACGACTAATTGTCGATAGCATGGAGGTTGATTAAATGCACAACATAATAGTAAATGCTGTAAACAACAATCCATATATGAACAATCAAAGTTCACACCACAATGAACGACTTAAATGCGTTCCCTTAATTAGAGAGTTAGTTATTTAACTCCTTAAGTAATGTTCCCTCTTAATCTTAGTCCATCCTTATCTCACCTCAATCTTAGTCTTATCTTAATCTTAGAAACAACCATCCTTTAATAAGGAGTGGATGTCACTTATCTTAATCTTAATTATGCAAACCATCCTTTAAAGAGGAATGGTTGCAAATCATCTTAACCTTACCTTAATCTTAATCTTAATAATACAAACCATCCTTTAAAAAGGAATGGTTGCAACTTATCTTAACCTTACCTTAATCTTAATCTTAACTTATTCTCAGTATACAAACCGTTCCTGGAGGGGAATGGTTGTAGCTTAATTCGAACCTGGGATTTAGGTGATCCCACCGCACCATCTTAATGCCACCTACTCTGGACGGGAGTCCAGCGCAGCTGAGCCGGCAACCGGCCCTAGGCTACAAGTCCGAAGACAAGTCCTTAAGCGGAGGGCGGATCTGATTCAGATACGTCCCCCTTTTTCCTTAGCATGCATGATCGGAGATCGGTCCCGGGTTTCCTCACTCAAGTTCCAGTTAGTAGTAATCTCAAGACCATATTTGTTGGTTAACCTCTTTCGGTTCATATCGTCCCTTATTAGGGAGCGTTCCTTAGTCTCACTCAATTCTTACTAAACATTGGTTAGTAAGTTCTCACGGTATGTTGTGTTAGTTTTCAAACATCACAACAAAAAAAAAAAATAAATATAATATATTCCGGTTGCATGCTTTATCTTGTTTAGTGAGCACACAAAACAAATAGCACACAAGCCGAGGGACACCTCGTTAGCAAGCAGGTCACAAGAGAACTGTACCGTTCACCATTGGTCGTTCGGTTGCTTACTCTCTTCCGAGTCCAAATTCCCAAGTCCTAAAACATTCATTCAGTTTTAGGTTGTTAATCACTTAACTTAATTCAACTACTTAACTTACTTACCTTACTTAACCCTTAATGATCCTAACAATTCTTAAGTCTCACTACTTAATCTTACAAACTTAATCTTAAGTGAATCACTTCTCCTCATCACTTATACTTATTCATTCACTTAATTTCATTGTTACCCACCAAACATGTCCTTAATAACCTTATAACAACATTACTTAATATTCCCCATAATTTCCCAACCTTAAACAAAGTTTCTGGTCAATACAGCACCTTGTCCGAACTTGTGTTCGGACTTTCCAAGTTCGGACACTTTCGAGACTCTAAGGGTGCAGATTGCCGAATGTCCGAACATGCGTCCGGACTTCCAAAGTTCGGACGCCGCTCGAGGCCAAACCAGAAAATAGAAATAGATGTGTCCGAACTTCCATGTTCGGACTGGTAGTTCGGACGCCAGTCGAAGATCAGAAGACTTACGCGCTCCAGGGCATGTCCGAACGTCCAAGTTTGGATGTGCCCAAACACCCATTTTCCTTATCTTTAAACTCTTACCAAAATCCCTAACATCTATTATGTTTTATCCTCAGGTTTCTAAATGGCATCTCATGCCTATGTAACCATTATACCAAAGTGTTTCTTCATCACCTTAACATCATCTCCCAAGCATCCTTATGCATATTCATTTGCCTTACTCAAACTTCTCAAAGCTATATGTAATCTAGCACATGCTTACATCTTCACAAGTCATTATACCTTATTTTTCCTTCAAACTTGTACAAGCTTCCTAGCTTCCTTAACCATGGTTTTGGTGCCTTAAATTCACCATTGTAACCCTTAGTCCCTCTGGACATCTCTAGGTCTTCCTAGTACTCAAGAACTCCATAGTTTATTCATTCTCACCAAAACAACACTTACTGTTTCCTAGAACATCCTTAGTCATAAAATCTCCTTAGAACACCTTAAACACTACCCTTCATTTACCTTGACCAAGCAACACCCCCCTTAGACTTTTCCCCCTCTTTTGTTCAACTTACTCACCATTCTCATGATCACACACTCATATAACTCCCTAGCCATTTCCTTCGACGACTTACAACCTTTTCCTACAGTTTTACTTCTATAGTTTACACCCAAATCATCTTAAAGCATTATACACCATTCCCTCTAGATTTTGCTCAAGTCTTAACATTCCTCATACCATGTCTTTGGTGTGTTCAATACACCCACCAATCCTCTAATTCTTCCTAGACAGCTCTAGGGCATTCTAAACCTCAAGAACTCCTTCATTAACTCATTTCCACCCAAATTCTTTTTTAATGACTCCTAATAACCCTTGGTCATATTAATTCACCACCATCACCTAAACACTTATTTTCTACTCAAATTTCGCCATAGCTCCTCTAGTATATTCTCATGCCCAAATGCATTGTTTTTCTCACCCAAATCAACTTATTCACATCATACTCAATATATTGCAATAATCTTAAATTGCATAGCACTAAGGCTCTTAAATGACATGGCTCTTAGGCCCTTAAATGACTTAAACTTAAACACTGAATTTCCACATATAAAAGCTTTCAACCTGCAAATACACCCATCAATCTCATAGTAGTTATAATGTTCTTAAAACTCATCAAACTTATATTACTAACTCATTTCCTTTGGCTCCTTAGTCACAAGTTCTCAAGCTTATTTAAGTTCTTTTTTCTTAGGTTATACAACCCATTACCTAATGTAAGCTTTAAGCTACATTAGTACTCATATAAAACTCATTCCTTAAAACTTAAACCACCATTAGGTAAGCATTTTACCTTGTTTTCTCAAGCTTATCTTAACTTCCTCCTTAGACCTTCTTCTTGCATGAATCTCGGCCACCACTTAAACTTCCTTTGCCAATGTTCTAACCAATATTCAATGACTCACATGAGTACTAAACAATACACTAACCTCAAGGGTATTACACTCCACCCCCCTTGGGAGCCCAGCGCCCTCGTGGGCCCACTGGCACACCGACCTGGGTCTGGCTCTGATACCATCTGTGACAGCCCAGCCTAATCAGCCCACATGTGTGATATTGTCCGCTTTGGCACGCAGGCCGCACGGTTTTGTTCCTGGGGTTTCCTAGCCCCAAAAGGCCTCACACAAGGAAGAGGTATCCATGCACCTATAAGGCACACTTCGTTCTCCTCTCCAACCGATGTGGGACCCTTGAGGTTACCTCCCACATCGGTTGGAGAGGAGAACGAAGTGTGCCTTATAGGTGCATGGATACCTCTTCCTTGTGTGAGGTTTTTGGGGCTAGGAAACCCCAGGAACAAAACCGTGCGGCCTGCGTGCCAAAGCGGACAATATCACACATGTGGGCTGATTAGGCTGGGCTGTCACATTCACACCAATCGTTACAATTTTGCTACGCTAACTTGTAAACAAATATGCACGGTATTCATTTTCTTCATTACGGTAATTTTACAAAATTACGGTATTCATTCTCTTTGCAGCATTAACTGCTGGCTGTATTGTGCTGGTGTATTTGTGGTTGTTGTGAAAACTGTTGTTTGACAGTGTGGGTTTTTGTCATTTTTGCCAAAAATGCCACATATATACCACAAACCTCTGCATCCGAATGAAGCCTATGGCCCACTTGACTAGTAATGTGACAAATATACATTTTTTTGTGAAAAGTTAATTGTGGTGACTTTCTTTCTTCAAAAAACAAATACATAGAGGTGTCAAATTGTGTCTAAGGGAATCCACAATGATGTAGATTCGACCCCTCTTAGATAAATACAAAAATTAAAAATTGTTGTAATGATGTGGAATCCACCCTAATTCTTTTTCATCATTGCTTAAATAAGCAATGCTCTCCAATTCAATCCTATTGGCTATAACGTTGCAACATTAATACAAACAAATAAAAATCCTAATATCTTCCAAAAGTAAAAATTATGGATGAGAGAAGAGAGAATGTTACCATTGTAGAGATGATAATTCCTTATATAATAAAATATATGTTTTGTTGACATGACACCTAAAAGTTAAGAAAATCTCTACCATTGTGGATGCCCTAAGAATTCTCCCTAAAGAAAACTTGCTTCAGAAAAATGACCCGAAACAACACTTCCTTGGGATGGTATCTGGTCATTTTTTATTGAAGAAGTACTGAGAAACACAATCATCCTGAAGCAACCTCGAGTTAGGGTGACTTCAGTGCTTTTTTTCTTTTTTGTATGAATAAGAAAAAGAGTTTTTTTTTAGTTTCACTGTTTTTTTAATTGTATTGTACGAAATCTAAAATTAAAAGAACATATTCGTAATTATATGAAGTTACTTATATAGGCTTATTCATCGCATCGCCATGAGTTACATATGAGCTTAAAAAATTACATTATTGACATATGTTTGAATATAAACACATAAACATCATTGATGTAGTGTTTCGTCTACTTCAGACAACGTCTCAACCATTGTCTCCAACTTATATACATAATGCATGCAATTGTCCCACAACAACCCTGTTCTACGACATACAACTATCACATGGGAACATTGGTATTTGAATGCTTGTCACTTACCGCATGCACAAGCCAGCTCAATGAAGTCAGCTTTGTAGTTTTCCTTGTTTCTTCTCATAGCCACCAAGCCGAGATCTTCAACCTCACACTCTTTGTTGATAGCATCAAAACAACTAACATTGTGACTATTTGACAATCTTCGATTTTTCTCGATCTTGGTTGTTGTGTAGTCTGTGTACAACAATGCGCCAGCAAGTCATGCCCAATGTATGTATAAAGATTGTCTTTGAAATACGAAACCACCTTGTGTAGTGTAGACCTATCATACAGGTTATCCGTTCGGGTTTGGAGTCATATCAGTTCGGGTCACTCATATTTTTGGGTCGTTCAAGTTTTTGGGGTTTGGGTCATTCAGGTTCGGGTTAAATCAGGTTAGGGTTGTAACAGTGTCAAGTAGAATAATATTTTGGTTATTTCTGGCCATGATTAATATATTTCAAAAAGTATTAAAGGAATTTATTCTATCAGATTATACTATATCTAGATTATAAAAAAGTGAATACAATGCATATTTGGAGTTTTATTTTGATATAATCAGGTTAAATCAAACTTTTTTGTAACACCCCATCCAACAACAAACACATAACAATAATCTGCAGCAGAAAACAAACTTCAACACATTACTTAACTTCTTGGTGTTACACGCCGTTAACCACCCACGTGGCTAACAAGGCTAATACATATACATTGTACCGGTCTGATGGGCTAAATTCCCGAGCGACTACACATTACTATCCTTTTCCATTAACAACACAACATACACATACCTTCCTACTGTACCGAGTATTTATAAACTGATGCCGATAACAATTTCGGTCTTACTACACCCACTGTATATATACACTTAAATGATTACCCATGTACAACGACTACCCCGTCCTACTCTCGAACGGCTTCCAGCTCTTCGTACCTGAAATAAGAAAAGAAGAGAAAGGGTGGCCCCCAAGGGGCTCAGCACCTTTGCTGGTATGGTAATCCCGCAGCCCACATGCTACCGGGCCACGCACAACTAATTGTCGTCTTAGCATGCGGTTGATTATATTTAAATCATGCATGCAACTGTAAACACACAACACATGACATTTCGCCTCAATGGGCTCAACAAACGGATAGTACATCCTTACTGGATAAGTCACTCATGGTATTCATTGTCCCTAGAGTGTTTCTCCTCTAATGGAGCTACTTCCTTAATAGACGACACTTACCCATTAATTAGGTTATCCTTAACGCCTCTTATCACAACTGGGATTCATATCCATGATCCACACACCCCATATCTTACAACATATAACATTCCTCACATAACAAAACATAACAACACTTTTCACGTTTCGCCGTGCACATAATAACATCGCAATAGGAATTGCATTACAACAACATCACATAACCTAACGGGAACGGTCCTCTTAGGAACCGACCCAAACATGGTTAATTCACTGGTGAGCCTAGAGAATGGTGTCACCCTCATGGTAAGCTCGTTATACAACAACAACAACACTCATTACCGTCCTAATAGTCGGACGAGTAACTTAAGTTAAGATGGTTCGGGTTTGGAGGCCCGAACACACCACACAAACACATGTTCCCCCTAAACCGATCATAAGTCAGAATAGCTAAGCTTTGGAATAAGCTAATGGGAGATCATAACCCGTGAGGGAAACAACCATAACAGAGAGAAGGGTAAGGCTAAGAAGGATACCCACTCCCAAACAACGCGCGACCGGCCAAACCGGATTCCTCACCACTGTTAGTACATACTTACTTTTAGATATTAGTTAGAACCCCACTGTGGAGTCTATCACATCTACACACCATACAGTATTACAACTGAGTTAAACATACAAGGGAGATCCCTACATTCACACACACATATCACACAATTAACACACGCATAGCCGTGGTTAGAACGTCCCATGGTTCGGGTCGTTTACTCCGAATACCGAACTCTCATGTGATCCTAGACTCAGTTAACTAAGGTTAACACTTCCGAGGTTAAATGGTATCGGAGTTGAACACGCCACATAAATGAATTACTGTAAACTCATTACATGTTTTATCTTTCAACGTGGCAAACATACAGAAAAACACATTGGCATACAAGCCGGTGTAATCCGGTAGGACACAGGTTGCAAGAAAACCTTACCTTACACCATGGGTTACTCTATCATGTCCCCGAGGATTCACTCAAACGCGTCTCCTCATGCTCTCCGGGTAGTTTCCAAACAACTGGTATTATTGTTCAAATGTTTTATTAACAACAAAACTTACGGTATGTAAACTTTCATTACTCTCGTACTTAACCCCGTTGTCCCATTATCCTTAACTTATTTATGTGATTTTAAGTTTGCAACTTACACATTAACTCTCACACTTATTTATACTTCCAATGGCCTTTAAAACTCATCAAACAAGGCCTAATCAATCTAAAACCATTACCATTCATTTACCCATCAAAACAACACTTTAAAACACATTCTGGTAAGTTTTTAGCATGGTCCGGGTTTGTGTCCGGGGTTACAAACCCGGACCAACCACGGATTTCACTTTCTGGACAATTTTTCATGTGGTCCGGGTTTGTCCAGGTTTACAAACCCGGACCACCCCCTGGGATGGTCTTCTGCCATGTTTTTGATATGGTCCGGGTTTGCGTACCGATTTGCAAACCCGGACCACCTCTGGAACTGTCAAAATTTACAGTTTTTGATCAGTTTTCAACCCCTAATTCACCTCTAATTCACCTCTAACCACTTCAAAATCCTTGGCTAAATCTTTGCTTCAATTCTTGTTCAAGTCTCTGTAAAATTCCAACTCCCTGTTACAGTCTCTGCACACTTGTGCATTCCCTACTTCCCTTAGCACTTTACACTTTCTTCTAACTCCATTTGACCATTCCAATTCATTCCTAGACAAATGCATTATCTACACTCAGGTTCAACCTTCCTTAAAACCTTAAATCCTCATTGTTTTTCTAAAACTCCCAAGGCACTTAAACAACTTCTTTTGCTACAGATTTTAGCACAAATTTCCTACCCTTAAACAAGCACTCCCCAAGTGGTTTACTAATTCATACAAACCTCCATTCATACCTAGCTAACCCTAGGTTATTCCTCACTCTAAAACATCACATAAAACACTTTAGATTTCTACGGAAATTTCGCCATAGTCCGGCTACTTTCTAACATTGCCCAAAACTCATACCACCATTTAGACAACCTAAAACTAGCCAAACCACAAGGGTTCTACCAGCACACATACAAATCCATCAATACTCATCAATTCTCTAAATACCACACAATGCATAATTCATAAAATGCATAGCTCTTAAACCAAACACTAAATTCACAAATGCTTTCTCCCTTGCATTATTTCTATACAAACACATTATTACCACACTCATGTGGGGTTCATTCATTTGTTCATTTTCCCTTCCCAAATTCTAAAAGCAACAGAACATACACTAGGTAATTTATTTACCTTAAGTCTCTATTTCTCTCCTTCCTCCATTCTCTTTCCTTTCTTCATCTTTCCCTCTCGATTCTTGTTTCTCAACCAGCCAACAACTCATGCTATCCAATCCAAGAACCACACACTAATTCAAATACTATCGTTAATATCGAAACCCTAGAATCTTAAGGAGGGTTCTTAATGTTTTTAAGAAGGCATTACCTTGCACTTGTAAATGGAACTCTTGGGCAACAAAGCTAGCAATTCCAGCCCTTAATGAAGACCAACAATCGGCTGGGCATGGAAGAAGGAGAAACTCACGTTGGAAATTTCCAAAGGAATATAAGAGAGGCTAAAATGATGAGCTCTTAAGCTTATTTTTACCTTGGAGTAATAAGGAGGAGATGGAGGTCCAAACACTCTCCTTCACGCTTCAAAATGGCATCTAGCCATGGTGATGAAGGTAGAGTTTTTCAGCTTTTGAAGGGTGGAACTTGTTCCTTGTGAAGAGGAGAATCCAACGGTAGAATTTTGTTGAGTTTGGAGTTGATTTGGTGTCCGACTAGAAGAAAGAAGAGAGGTGCTGTGTGGGCATGGGAAAAATCGCCATCGGAGCTAGCAAGGAGGAAGAAGAGGGCTCTGGGGGCAGAGAAGGAAAAACGTGTGGGAGTTAGAATAGAAGAGAGAGAGTGTTAAAAGTGCTTTCTACTTTTCTCTTTTCTTCCTTTTCTTTCTTTCTTTAATAGCTAATAAGCAAAAGGGGAAGGCTGCCTAGCTTATTAAAACTGGCCCCATTATATACACATGTGCTGGAGCGTTTTTCATCTTTTACAGAAAAAGCTCGTTATTTTACCGGTTCGGCACTATTCACTCACCGGGCCCATTTTTCGGATTTTCTCGTTTCTTAATTTTTAATGGTTCTTAAGCTTCCATTAATACTTAATTATAGTTATTGAATCAACTATAATTTTTACGGGGTCGTTTGACTATTCAAAGTCATGTTTTCGGGTTTTCTCGAAAAACACACTTTAGGACTCCGTTAGCGTTTTAACGCGTTATTTGAATCCGTTTTCTTCCAGAATTTTTCCCACATGTTATTAATGTGTAATTAGGGTATAAAAATATATTTATAAACCCAGCGAAGGTTTTATACCTCCTAAAATAATTAAATACGCATTTTCACGTTTTGTGACTTTTACGCATTTTCTTTTTCTTTTGGTTTTTTATTCTCACCAATGACCTTAAGGACTTAATTAGCCTTAGAAAATCATAATTACATAATTAATTAACACATCAAGGTTTGGGGTATTTCAATCTACCCCCCTTAAAAGAACTTCGTCCTCGAAGTTCACACTTCCCTAGCATCACTTGAATTAGAACACAGGGATTACTTGCATAACAAAACTTCCATACTCCAACATACTCTATATCACAACCTCGGACTTAACGGTCCGGGTAACACATCCACATCCATACATACATAACATACTTACATAGTAACCTCGGACTTATTGGTCCGGGTACCTTAACAACATTGTACCTACATGACAACCCTTAGACTCTTAGGTCTGGGTAACATAAAACATTTAGACACTTAGGTCTTGATAACATAACACTTCCGGAACTCAACCACATTAGGACTCAAGGTCAAAATAATAATTATTACACATACCACACAACATGTCATAGCATGTATATCAACCAGAAATTCCTTTTCCATCTCTTCATGGGTTCGAGACCCATGTTGAGTACATATACACTGTGATCCCGCAGAACCCGGTCGCGATGGACACTTCTGGTCCCCGTTTCTTTGGGAGATCAAAACAATTGCATACATCTTTAAAATATACTTCTCATGTCACCAGTCCGAAGACAAAGGCTAATACGTCCTCAGCTCGTGAGCAAGTAATACAAAATACTCTATATGAGGTTAAGTAGAATGAAATCCTTTATTGGAAAATACTAGTTGAAAATCCTTTTTACAAGGTCAAGTAAAAGTAGTCCTTCCTTTGAAAATACCACTTAAGGATCTTAAAATATTTATTGAAGTCTTGAAAATACCAATTGCAAATTTGAAACCACCAATTTAAAATTCTTTTGAAAACACCATACAACTCCAAGTCCAACTTTGCTAACTGCATTTATTCTTAAGGCACTCATTTGTGACCACTTATAGGGAGTTTCAAGAATCATCCAACCCTGATGTGATCAGCATCAGTGTTGAACTATCTTTCCACCCCAATTTGTGTTCGGCTTCCCTTGATCTCATGATAATCAAGTTTCACCTCCCACTTCATTTTCAAACAGCAACTAATTCACACATGTACCATTTTCTATCTTTTAATCCATCTAGTCATAATCATTACATCTCCAAGGGATAGAACTCCGTCTATCAATCATCATCCAGATTCCACTTAATCCAAGTTACCTAGGGAATTTAATTCTCACTAGGTTCTATGTCGGTGTGATACCTCTTCATAAATCACAATACTATATATTATACTTTTATCAAAATACAATACACGGTTTTACATTTAGTATTATATGAACATACATAGTCGGGGTTTTAGTTCCCCGGGAGTTTATTACTCCCTTACACTTGTACTCTCACACATAACAGTTAACAAGGTACATACATTTATCACAATGGTATTCGCATCTTCTGTGCGCAATTACCACAATTAAACCATGAATGAATGCGCATGTTCATATTATATACGCACCAATCCTCAAAACAAATTATTTTGTGCTATGCACAACATAGTTCGCGTACACTTGTATGGTAAAACACACTAAACGGTTTCGCGCTCTACCCCCCTTAAAAGGGATTAGGCCCACGTAATCAATCACTTAACCACTGGTTTATAACGTCCTACCGTCGTGAAGTGTTGTATCTCCACGCGGTTTATTATACAATATGTTCTGGTTTGAGGATCTTAGCCATATTGGCGGTTTAGTCCCTAACCAAGAATTCTCCTTAGAGTTTATTTAATTCATAACCAGTTTCGATTCTGGCCTGTGAAACTTCTAGGCATTAATAATTGCCATTCACTCATGTTCACAACGCACATCCAACTCTTGAATCGCTAGCTCACTAGTTTCTGCTGCGCGACTCTTGATAACTTCGAGCTTAGTTTGCCCCCTTCATTATTCTTACTGTATTGTATATCTTCGATTATCACCTTCATCTTGGTAATAATGATTTCTCAACCGACGCGTGGTTTTCTTACTAAGAGCGAGTTCGGTGAGTTACAAACTTTCTATTTACTTCCATGATAATTTGCTGTATTCCACACTGATTTACTTAATTTCTTCCGACTTACTGTCGGTTACGTTTGAGCTACTACCTATTGTGTAGTACTGTCGTTTATTTCCAACACTTGAGGTATATTCCATACTGATATTTAACAATCGTGTTATTGTAGTCACTTATGTCAATCAAGTACCCTTTGATTGGTACGACCGTGCTTTCTCTCATGCAGGTTTTATCACACCATAAGTCTTGTTCCTCCATCACAATTGACATTACCCAAACTTCCTAGCTATCACACTCGATCATTACCGCGCAAGTGCAATACCAAAACACTCAGTCATACAGAGTGCAGAGGCGTAAACTCTTGACAGTAAATCTCTTATGCGATTGCAATAGGAATTCACACTGTGTTCCTTATCACATAGTACCGACCATTGGCTTATTGCCCAGTCGGTTTGTTGTCACTTACCTTGTATGCCCATTGAGTTTCACTCATAACTAGTCTTATTTGCCATATTATTATTTAACAATACTTATGCAACGGTCGCTTACTGCGCACCGTGCTCTTACTCATTGTATAACATTAACTTACACTGCATCCGCTATTATATTAGCTTCCGCTATTACACTGTGTTTTGCCACTTATTCGGCTGACTGCTGAATACTCTACTCTTCGAGCCTCTATGCTCCTTGAGCGTTGTTCATTACACATCTAGCATCCCACACCTATGGTGGTTGCCATTAGGCTTATCCCTTTCCGTCTGCACAACTGGTACGAATACTTCTTTTCGTAGTAACAACATGGTCAACTCTTAACACATTCTCTGAATTTAGTTCACATAACTACCGTTGTTGCGGTCTCACAATATCAAGAGGTGTCCCCACACTTTAAGCAGTGGTTCGTTATCCGCTTACTTACTTATATAACGTAAACTTCTGTGATCAATAACATTTTCTTAACACATTCGATTTGTGGCTTTTAAGCCTTATTGCCTCGAGCTCTGCCCGTTGTAGGCTGTCCACACACATTACATGGTTTAGATTGGTATTGGGCTCCATGACAAGGTCGTAGTATCACGGTTCCTTTCATGGGATGCCCCTTCAAGGATGTCAGACTTCCCTCTGACGACTTGTGTTTAAACTTGGTGTTAATTTCAGCCTTTGCGTTTCCGTCACGTATTTTGTTCAACCATTGTTGACCCAAACACCCTTTTAAGGATAACTCCTGGGTGTTATTAGGTTATGCCATCATATCTGGCTTGCACTTGTTGGTATGTTTAATTAACTACATTGCCTTGCGTTCTTTGCACATTACCGTGTCCATTAGTGGCATCTGTCTCGCCATATGTAGGCTGGTTACTTACTCCAGCTATTACATTCATCCCTCAGGATTCTTAAGACATATTCCACGTCTTTACTTACCAACCAGTGCACTTCGCACTAGTTCACCTTTACACGCTTCCTTAAAATGAATTCACTGATTCTTTTAGTCTTGTTGACTTTACTGGGTTCCTTTACTTCCACCATACATGGTAATCCATTGCTCTTGCTTGACTTTTACTTCGAACCGTAGTATGGAGTCGACTACTTCCCGTGTTCCAGACTCCACTCGTATACATATGTGGGGTACCCTACTGATACATTGCTACTTACCCGATTAACCTATAAGAAGGTTTGTCAGGCCCGCAAGCTCCTACCGGAGTGCGGTCGTCCCACAATTCAATTGGTACACTCGTAGTGTCCGTCACACGCCTAGGTGAAGTATTCTGTTGTTAACTCCCTTATATTATCCTGTGTAATATGCATTCCATGCTTCCCGAACTTAATCAAGGGAACTGTATCCACTGTTGTATTATTATGAACTCAATCCATTCCTCGGGTTGTTACCCTTGGGTTTACCGGTTTCCATCCGGTTATCTTAAAAGTAACTGGGTAAAACTTACCTACCATGTGGCACTGAGGCCCGTGTAGGTCTTCTGGTTTGGTTTAAAGAAAAGAAGAATTGAAATAAAATGGGTTTGAAAGAAAATCTAGTTTGAAAAAGGTTTTGAAAATGAATTTAAGTTGAAAGAAAAATTCTCCTGGTTTTACAACGTTCCTTGCCTTAACCGAGTCTAGTTTCCTGCTGACTGGTGTATTTCCAAGTATTGAGGTCAGGCTATTAAGCCTTTCCACAGTTATGATGATCTCACTTTACTTCTTGGTACTTTACTAGGTACTCTATAGTTGTTCATAATTTGCCGCCAGACTTGTTGTAGCAGCACTTGCCTTGGCAAGTGCGCTATGCTGACTGGCTCCTGGTTCAATACACATTGGTTGCGGTACTGCTTTGACCCGCTCTAACATCCGTGGCCTTGCTGGCCCTTGCTTGATCTTACCGTCTTAACAATAAATCTTTTGGGTACTTCTCACTGTCTCCACATGATGATCATTAACTAAGGTGTTTCCCATTCGGGAGACCCTTTTACTGGGTATTGTATCCTCCTCGTACTACGTTGTCGTTCCTTAATCGGTTGTTATACCGTTGGTGTATTAGTTAACATTTATAGTCCCGTAGACACTCGTCTCGGGTTCTACTACTTCACTTCTCCACTGTTGCACGGTTAGTGCTTGCAAGCTGGTTGTCCTCGACTGCTTCGCATGTCGACCCAGGGTGCCGGAAATTCTATTCCTTTATGCATAAGATTCTTCACTTTTCGCTATTATATGCGGCAAACATTGTTCAGATGGAGACCGTCTTCGGGATTCACACCCTTCGGAATCTACCGTTTGACAGGTTCTCCGTAGTTATAAGGACACTTAATAACAGCCAGATCGGGTATTCCCGAGTAAGAGAGGACTTCCATCTCTCTGGCGTTCTTTTTGAGTTATAAAATAGGGTTTGTGGAGGGCGGGATGGATATTATAGGTATCCAGTATACACTGGTATTTCCTAACTAGCGTATTTCTCACGCTATCACTCAACCCTTAACCCAAAAGTACTAAACTCTTAACTCGGTACTTCCTAAGCTCGGTAACTCAGTCATCAGAGATACTTCGCTCTGATACCACTTTTTGTAACACCTCATCCAACAACAACACATAACAACAATCTGCAGCGGAAAACAAACTTCAACACATTAAACTTCTTGGTGTTACACGCCGTTAACCACCCACGTGGCTAACAAGGCTAATACATATACATTGTACCGGTCTGATGGGCTAAATTCCCGAGCGACTACACATTACTATCCTTTTCCATTAACAACACAACATACACATACCTTCCTACTGTACCGAGTATTTATAAACTGATGCCGATAACAATTTCGGTCTTACTACACCCACTGTATATATACACTTAAATGATTACCCATGTACAACGACTACCCCGTCCTACTCTCGAACGGCTTCCAGCTCTTCGTACCTGAAATAAGAAAAGAAGAGAAAGGGTGGCCCCCAAGGGGCTCAGCACCTTTGCTGGTATGGTAATCCCGCAGCCCACATGCTACCGGGCCACGCACAACTAATTGTCGTCTTAGCATGCGGTTGATTATATTTAAATCATGCATGCAACTGTAAACACACAACACATGACATTTCGCCTCAATGGGCTCAACAAACGGATAGTACATCCTTACTGGATAAGTCACTCATGGTATTCATTGTCCCTAGAGTGTTTCTCCTCTAATGGAGCTACTTCCTTAATAGACGACACTTACCCATTAATTAGGTTATCCTTAACCTCTTATCACAACTGGATTCATATCCATGATCCACACACTCCATATCTTACAACATATAACATTCCTCACATAACAAAACATAACAACACTTTCATTTCGTCGTGCACATAATAACATCGCAATAGGAATTGCATTACAACAACATCACATAACCTAACGGGAACGGTCCTCTTAGGAACCGACCCAAACATGGTTAATTCACTGGTGAGCCTAGAGAATGGTGTCACCCTCATGGTAAGCTCGTTATACAACAACAACAACACTCATTACCGTCCTAATAGTCGGACGAGTAACTTAAGTTAAGATGGTTCGGGTTTGGAGGCCCGAACACACCACACAAACACATGTTCCCCCTAAACCGATCATAAGTCAGAATAGCTAAGCTTTGGAATAATCTAATGGGAGATCATAACCCGTGAGGGAAACAACCATAACAGAGAGAAGGGTAAGGCTAAGAAGGATACCCACTCCCAAACAACGCGCGACCGGCCAAACCGGATTCCTCACCACTGTTAGTACATACTTACTTTTAGATATTAGTTAGAACCCCACTGTGGAGTCTATCACATCTACACACCACACAGTATTACAACTGAGTTAAACATACAAGGGAGATCCCTACATTCACACACATATCACACAATTAACACACGCATAGCCGTGGTTAGAACGTCCCATGGTTCGGGTCGTTTACTCCGAATACCGAACTCTCATGTGATCCTAGACTCAGTTAACTAAGGTTAACACTTCCGAGGTTAAATGGTATCGGAGTTGAACACGCCACATAAATGAATTACTGTAAACTCATTACATGTTTTATCTTTCAACGTGGCAAACATACAGAAAAACACATTGGCATACAAGCCGGTGTAATCCGGTAGGACACAGGTTGCAAGAAAACCATACCTTACACCATGGGTTACTCTATCATGTCCCCGAGGATTCACTCCAACGCGTCTCCTCATGCTCTCCGGGTAGTTTCCAAACAACTGGTATTATTGTTCAAATGTTTTATTAACAACAAAACTTACGGTATGTAAACTTTCATTACTCCCGTACTTAACCCCGTTGTCCCGTTATCCTTAACTTATTTATGTGATTTTAAGTTTGCAACTTACACATTAACTCTCACACTTATTTATACTTCCAATGGCCTTTAAAACTCATCAAACAAGGCCTAATCAACATCTAAAACCATTACCATTCATTTCCCCATCAAAACAACACTTTAAAACACATTCTGGTAAGTTTTTAGCATGGTCCGGGTTTGTGTCCGGGGTTACAAACCCGGACCAACCACGGATTTCACTTTCTGGACAATTTTTCATGTGGTCCGGGTTTGTGTCCGGGTTTACAAACCCGGACCACCCCCTGGGATGGTCTTCTGCCATGTTTTTGCTATGGTCCGGGTTTGCGTACCGATTTGCAAACCCGGACCACCTCTGGAACTGTCAAAATTTACAGTTTTTGATCAGTTTTCAACCCCTAATTCACCTCTAATCATTTCCTAAACTTTCCACATGTTTCCTACATGTTTAAACACACTAAAACATGCACTAAACCACTTCAAATCCTTGGCTAAATCTTTGCTTCAATTCTTGTTCAAGTCTCTGTAAAATTCCAACTCCCTGTTACAGTCTCTGCACACTTGTGCATTCCCTACTTCCCTTAGCACTTTACACTTTCTTCTAACTCCATTTGACCATTCCAATTCATTCCTAGACAAATGCATTATCTACACTCAGGTTCAACCTTCCTTAAAACCTTAAATCCTCATTGTTTTTCTAAAACTCCCAAGGCACTTAAACAACTTCTTTTGCTACAGATTTTAGCACAAATTTCCTACCCTTAAACAAGCACTCCCCAAGTGGTTTACTAATTCATACCAACCTCCATTCATACCTAGCTAACCCTAGGTTATTCCTCACTCTAAAACATCACTTAAAACACTTTAGATTTCTACGGAAATTTCGCCATAGTCCGGCTACTTTTCTAACATTGCCGAAAACTCATACCACCATTTAGACAACCTAAAACTAGCCAAACCACAAGGGTTCTACCAGCACACATACAAATCCATCAATACTCATCAATTCTCTAAATACCACACAATACATAATTCATAAAATGCATAGCTCTTAAACCAAACACTAAATTCACAAATGCTTTCTCCCTTGCATTATTTCTACACAAACAAATTATTACCACACTCATGTGGGGTTCATTCATTTGTTCATTTTCCCTTCCCAAATTCTAAAAGCAACAAGAACATACACTAAGGTAATTTATTTACCTTAAGTCTCCATTTCTCTCCTTCCTCCATTCTCTTTCCTTTCTTCATCTTTCCCTCTCGATTCTTGTTTCTCAACCAGCCAACAACTCATGCTATCCAATCCAAGAACCACACACTATCAATATAGTTAATATCGAAACCCTAGAATCTTAAGGAGGGTTCTTAATGTTTTTAAGAAGGCATTACCTTGCACTTGTAAATGGAACTCTTGGGCAACAAAGCTAGCAATTCCAGCCCTTAATGAAGACCAACAATCGGCTGGGCATGGAAGAAGGAGAAACTCACGTTGGAAATTTCCAAAGGAATATAAGAGAGGCTAAAATGATGAGCTCTTAAGCTTATTTTTACCTTGGAGTAATAAGGAGGAGATGGAGGTCCAAACACTCTCCTTCACGCTTCAAAATGGCATCTAGCCATGGTGATGAAGGTAGAGTTTTTCAGCTTTTGAAGGGTGGAACTTGTTCCTTGTGAAGAGGAGAATCCAACGGTAGTAATTTTGTTGAGTTTGGAGTTGATTTGAGTGTCCAACTAGAATAAAGAAGAGCGGTGCTGTGTGGGCATGGGAAAAATCGCCATCGGAGCTAGCAAGGAGGAAGAAGAGGGCTCTGGTGGGCAGAGAAGGAAAAACGTGTGGGAGTTAGAATAGAAGAGAGAGAGTGTTAAAAGTGCTTTTCTACTTTTCTTTTCTTTTCTTCCTTTTTCTTTCTTTCTTTAATAGCTAATAAGCAAAAAGGGGAAGGCTGCCTAGCTTATTAAAACTGGCCCCATTATATACACATGTGCTGGAGCGTTTTTCATCTTTTACAGAAAGCGCTCGTTATTTTACCCAGTTCGGCACTATTCACTCACCGGGCCCATTTTTTGGATTTTTCTCGTTTCTTAATTTTTAATGGTTCTTAAGCTTCCATTAATACTTAATTATAGTTATTGAATCAACTATAATTTTTACGGGGTCGTTTGACTATTCAAAGTCACGTTTTCGGGTTTTCTCGAAAAACACACTTTAGGACTCCGTTAGCGTTTTAACGCGTTATTTGAATCCGTTTTCTTCCGGAATTTTTTCCCACATGTTATTAATGTGTAATTAGGGTATAAAATATATTTATAAACCCAGCGAAGGTTTTATACCTCCTAAAATAATTAAATACGCGTTTTCACGTTTTGTGACTTTTACGCATTTTCTTTTTCTTTTTGGTTTTTTATTTCTTCACCAATGACCTTAAGGACTTAATTAGCCTTAGAAAATCATAATTACATAATTAATTAACACATCAAGGTTTGGGGTATTTCATTTTTTGTCATATTTATT
Source organism: Limonium bicolor (assembly GCA_023374045.1). NCBI lineage: Eukaryota > Viridiplantae > Streptophyta > Magnoliopsida > Caryophyllales > Plumbaginaceae > Limonium > Limonium bicolor. Next base: position 79,821,175 of record CM041780.1, on the reverse strand, counting down.
AAGGTTATTTAGTTTCGAAACAATGTGGGGTCACTATTATTTTAAGTTATTCAAGTTTGGGCAATCCTCAGTTACTATTATTTTGGGTCATTCAGGTTCGGGTCAGTTTCAGGTCACTAGTATTTCAGGCCATTCGGGTTTGGGTCAATTTTGGGAGGGTCAATCAGGTTTCGGGTTTAATATATTTAAATATTTTTGGGTTTCATTGGGTTTCAGGTTTAGATAAAATAAGCGGGTTTTGGGTGCAGGTCAAATTTTGACAGCTATAAGCGTACTCTTGACGATGACGATAGTTGGTAGTAATCAGACACTTATTGATGCACTCAACAAAATTTGTTGTCCTGTGCCCTCATCTCCTGCCGTCGTCGTATACACGCGACCACTTCTCGACGGTAGATCATTTAAAGAAACACTTAATTGCTGGGTGCTGGGTTGATGATTATACATTTTTTCAACATGATGCCTCATGAACTCATACACTGAATAAGAAAGAATACCTCATTATTAAAAAAGGAAACAATTAAGTTTTATGAGGAAGCACAGTATTGAAGAAATTAAGGTATCTGTATTAAAGAGATACTTCGTCATCTTTTTGTTATGAACCTTGTCTAGAAGTTTGATGTAATATGTCATATGCAGTAGAAGTGATAATCCATAGGAGTTCCATTATTAATCTAATTCGACAATGCTTATGATAGATTGCAAACGGTTTGTAATTATTGGCACATCAGCTCTTTCACCTATCACATGGAGCCACACCTTGTCAAGAAAGTACTTTCAAGAATCCAAGTCTTTAGACTCGACTATAGCGAACGCAATAGGTATAAATTTGTGGTTTTCGTCTTGTGTCGCCGCTATCAGAAGCTTGCCCTTGAACTTACCATATAAATGTGTGTCATCTATATGCAACATGGGTTTGAAATGTTTTAATGCAAATATGCATGACCTAAGGCCAGAAACACCGTTGGAAGTGCTTCACTTGTCTTGTTTGGGTGTCGTCCTCGTAAGCCTGAACTGTCTTCAGATTAAAACAAAACCTGGTATGAGATGTGTTTACGACCATGAATAATCTTGGTAGTTGTAACACCCCTGCTACGTAATTTATTCTTAATCCAATCATTAACATAAACAACTTGTACTATGCAGTGAAATGAATACAAACTACTTAACCATGGATGCTACCGCCGTTACTCACCCATGTGAGTAACAAGACTTCCAAATACATATCTGAATAAACGCTGTTATGACCGAGATATAGTCTAATCCACATTATACAATTCTTAATCATTTTACATGTGAGCAGTCTGATATACCAAAATCTTTTAAATAAAAGTACAATCCCAAATATCAAACCCAAGGGTAGTATACAACCAACTATCCAATCCGTACTCCAATGACATCTTCTAATGTGTACCTGAAAATGGTTAGACCATAATGGGCACAACACAACTTGCTGAGTATGATAATGTGCAACCCATTAACTACCGGGTTACACATGACTAATTGGTCAAATGAACATGCGATTGATTTAATTTAACAATCATGATGAAAGTATAATAAACATTCAATATACAAGCATGTAACAACATACAATCCAACAAGATGATCCATCACCAAGGGACCAAAACATCAAATAAACATCAAATAGAGCGAGTCATTCCTCTTTTATTTTCTAGGTCTCAAGACTTTAATTAGATTCTCGGTTTCGACCTTAGTTTGTGTACTCTCATACAATCCTTATCATGGGGATTGTTTCTTGTCTTAATTAATTATTAATTGTGTGCAGAATGTATAAACTCTATTAACTGAGTACTATCCCCAATTGAATAACCACCGTTAGTAGTTCCACTATCTATATGGATATATGTGATCCATCTGCACCATGATTAGTAATTTTAATATCTATATGGATATAGGTGACTCATCCGCACCATGATTAATAATTTTAATATCTATATGGATATAGGTGATCCATCCGCACCATGATTAATCCCCCATCCTTGAACATAAAGCCAAGGACGATTTTAATATATATATGGATATAGATGATCCATCCACACCATGATATTTCCGCATCCTTGATCGTAAATCCAAGGAAGGTGAGTTAGTTTGCTGACCCTGGGTGACCAAGTCCATAGAAAATGATCTATGGAAGTTGGAATCGCTGTAGATACAACCCTCCTATACCTCTTTGCGTATGACCAGAAACTTCCCGGGCTCCTCTCTCCCCCTAATAACCAAGTTGGTTAAAAGTATATTCGGAACATATGCCCTACTACTAGTATGTTAGATCATCTCGATTTAGGATGCCGACTAAATGTTCAGGGAGTTAGTGAGAAGTTCTCAAATGTTATCCACTGTTAGATATTTCGTATACTTAATCCTCTTGGAATCTCTAGCCATAATCTTATGTTTTTTATGTGTGTTTATGTCTACTTTATTGTGTAGTTAGTAGTACATCACATAGAAGGTCTAGGTTAGACAGATAACAAAAACATAGAATAAGTAATAGTCCATATTCCAGGCATTTATCTTATTGGTCATTCAAACAAATAATTAGCACACAAGCCAAGGTAAACCTCAGTAACACACATGTTAGAAGAAACCATACCGACACCGACGAGGGAGACAAACGTGTAGTCCCGCGCCCGTCTACTAATCTAGTAGATCTGAAATACGATGCTAAGTATTAATACTCTATAATTCATTAAACCATTTTGGTATCTCTTGAAGTGACTAATCCCTTGTAATTAACCCTGGTGTTTGTCACTCATTTTTTGTTCGGGTTTTTACTTAAAGTATTCCAATCCGGGATTAGCTAATTAACTCTCTTATGTTGTTAGTAACCAACTTGCATCATTTCTACAACCTTAGTGTTATACACTTGTCAATTGTATCCTTTAATCATATGTACTTATATATACATATATATACTCATATAAGTTTCATTTACTATATGGCGTTAATTTAATTGACCTCAGTATTATTGGACTTGGGCATAATAACTTCCCATGTAGTTTAATGAGTTGGTCAACTTGAACTCATTGGACAACTTAGCTAATTAAGTCAACATAGTCAACACTCCTAAGTACCTTATCCATATTTTCCTAACTTACAATTCATTCCCAATTATACACATAACTTATACTAACTTCAATCTCTTACTTAATTATCTCAAAGTTCCAATTCTAATTTGCTTAAAGCAGCCTATTTATGTTTTTCACCCAAAACCTCTCAAAATTATGATTTCACCTTCCTGAAGTTTTCTAAACTTATAATTGACACCAATTCTAATTATCTTTTAATTCCAATCTTTAATTTATCAATTCCAACTCTAATCCCTCAATATTCAGAAATATCAAACAAACCCCAAATGTTATTTTCGGTTTCTACTTTAATTTCTCAAATTTTTGGTTTGATCACTTTTCTTTTCTATGCTTTACAATTTACCGCTAATCTTTCCTTTGTCAAATTTGAAATTTGTTCTTTCCTCTTTTTTGGTCACCACTCTAATCCCATCTAGAGTTGACCGAATTTATGTCATACACAACAAACTTTCTAGAATTACAATTTAGCACACAAAGTTTTCTAAACTTTACAATTAACTCCTAAACTTTATTAAACTTGCTTTTTTCATTTCTTTCCGAACCAATCCCTATGTTTTGGCTTATTTTATGCCTATCACCACCAAACTTTATTTCTTTACAAACTCTACCTTAATCATTTGATTATATGAATCACCAACCAATAACTAAACTTCTAATGACATTTAAAGTAAATTTTGTATCTAAACTCTTCCAAACACTTCCTAACTTTCTTAGGTAAATTTCCACCCAAATTTAGAAGTGTTTTAGTTAGTTCAACAACCCCTGTAATTCCATATTTTTACATCTAACTTAATGCTAATGTAACTTATGTCTTTAATAGCATTTAAATTCACCAAAATGCTTATAAACTAGCATTAATCTTTGACCATTATACAAACGATATTATATACTTTTAATATACCAAAACACTCATAATAACTCACTGGTTTTTCAGCCAAATTAAGATCCATACCCCAAAGTTTTGGTATTTACAAAATAACCACTCAAACTTTGTAAAATTGACATTCAAGTTCTTAAGTCATTAGATAATATAACCTAATGTTTTAATGCAGATTTATATACATTATTTGGTCATATTAGATCATTTTAATACCTATATCTCAACCACACATAGATATCAATATTAGACAACATAAAACACCAAATTAAGTTCAAGGTTTGAGCATTAACCTTTAAGTTCCAAGGCTAGCTTTTTGCCCTTGTTTTCTTCAGGACTTTTGGCCCTATAATAACATAAGGGATGAACTTAAGTTTCTTTCCAGATTCAAGGCTTAATAGATGCCTTAAGCACTTCTTGGATTAACAACTTACCCTCTTTAATGTTGATTTTTCTCTTCTTTATCACTCCATTGTTTTCGGCTAACCTCAAGCATTCATGGGAGCATTTCAGCCAAATTCAAAATAGGAAAAGAAGGTTCAAGTTAGGGTATTTGAGACTTCCAAAGAAGATTCAAAAGAAGGTCTTAAGCTTAAAGCACAAAAATGAGCCTTAAGAGTAGATTTTACCTTGAAGTTCAAAATTGAGTATTTTGTCCCCTAACTTTCAGCCAAGGCCAGTAATGAAGAAAAATTCAGATCATTGGTAGATCTAGGAATGGAAGATGATTTAGACACTTCAAAACCATATTTTGAGGCTTACCTTAAGGTTGAGTCTTCCCTTGTTTAGAGCATAAGTTTCGGCTATCATAAGGAGTTGAAAAGCTCCAAAATTTGTAGGAAGATAAGGAAGAAAATGAGCTAAGAATATCTTGGAATTTTGGCAATCAAAGGAAGGGTTGAAGCTTAAAGCACGTTTTTATCTTTATCTTGGTGGAACTTAGCCTAGCTCTTCCATGGCTTGTAAGTGAAGAAATGGAAGCAGAATGAAAAATAAAGTGAGTGTTTTTTGTCTTAGAACTTGAGTTATACCATTGGAGCATTTGAAACTAGCTAGTGCTCGGATACGTCCTCAGTCTGTCGTGGACGTGTTGTTGATCAAGCAATTTGAAAGCTTAAGAAAAGGTGTGATAAACATAAACTAGAAACTCTTATTTGATCATGAATTTATACACTAGAAATTCACTCAATCTCCCGCCACCCAACCTATGGACTCCGGGACAGTTTATAACTTATCACCAAAGTCCTCTATTCTTCCTGACATTATTAGGCTTACGGTTCCCCAACCCTTCCCCGACTGATCAGTCTACCAAATACCCAAGGTATTAAGTTGATTACATAATTTGACTTCGCTCATTAACTCCCTAGCAATCATACACACTCAGATACACAATGTATGACTAACACTTACACTTGTTTCTCTTTTTCTCACATGTGTTCTCTTGTATCTTGAATACGGTAATACATTCAATATTTATATACATAAGCTTGTTTGCTTATAACTGCCTGCCTATGGTGAGCTATACTCTAGGAAACATTTGCCTCTTGTTCCCAACAGAATAACTTTAGAAAATTTAGGTTGATCTCCAACTTGATTGTAGGTGTAACCATAACACGTGTCTCTCACTAGTTGGACACGCTGGAGGCAAGAGCTCAGGTGGTCGGTTACCACTTGTGATGTCCACTTGCCTAGTCTGATGGCTTCATTAATTCTAGGTAATCAATGCCTCTTTATATCTTAGTTCTTGTTTTGTTATATTGTTCATAATTGTTTTATCCTCAGTAAGACTTTGTCGTGAGCTTTACCAACCTCTATGTGAATGCATGTGTTGTTGGTTCACTTGTGTCTAATTAATATATTTTGTCTTTTGATCATATCTGATGCAGAGAGTTGTTGTTATGGTGTTCTAGAGTTTCGTGTGTACTAGGAGCTCTACAGACAGGTGCCCGACTGGTTGGGCCCTAGTCACGAACGAAGTATGCTTGCAACCTTGCGTGCTAAGCCACTCTTCACCTGTTTACCTGAATTTCATACTTGGACAAACATGTCAGATAAATAACACTTGGTTTGCTATCATCAAAACATGAGGAACTTGACTTAACGATTTCCCCCTTTTTGATGATGGCAACCAATACAAGTATAAGCGTTTTAGGTGTGAAATGTCGTACATTTTTTGAATGATCCATGTTAACTCTAGAAGAGAGAATTCCCCCTAAGAGTGATTCCCCCTGAGTTTGTTAAGTGTGACGAAGAGATAACAAATTTTACCAAACCATAAGATGCTGAAATTTTCATTAAGATTTCATAGAACATGGAAGATATACAGTAGCAAGTAGGACTCATATTTTCCCCCTTTTGCCATACAACAAAATAGGCATGCAACTACACAACTAACACGATTGAAAAGTTTAAACGTTTCATAGATTACAAACTACAAGGTGATATAGACTTCTATATTGTGTGGCGTTTGGAAGTGGTGGGGGTGGACACATCTAAACCGTATACTTCATCATTGGAATCATTAGTGATGGGGATATTGTTCTGGGTATGAGAGGATTCTGCTATGGTTGAGGCATCCATAAAGGAGCTTTTTATAGATTGAATAGGACTTGCATTAGTGTACCATGCTGTGGAAGAAGTGGAATAAGGATGTATGTAATTACGGGCAACATAATTCTTTGGGTGCTTGGTGTACATGAATTTTCTAATAGTAGAATATACCGTTTGTTCATTGGAGTTTGTTGAACTTTGTGGTTCTTGGTCCATAATGAAAATGAAGGGAAGGTAAGATGTAATTTATATGAAGAGGAAGAAAACAGTGGATGATGGCGAATGAAAGCAGTAATGGAGGAGGTGACTGGTCATGGATTTCATAGATAGCTGAAGGATAGCTTATCGATTTCATTTCAATCATGATGTTTTTAAGTTGGTCTAATTGTGACTTTAGGACGTCAAAGACCTTTCTACAAATGAGGAGGACAAGGAAGTCATTTTCCTCTTCTTAATTTTTGTAATGGTTTAATAAGAGAAATTCTTCCCTTATTTCCGTGTCATGTTCTAATTTTCACGATCGACAGTTTCCTCCCGTTGTGCGTACTTTCTCAATTCTCTTCTTTAGAGCGATCCTCTCCTCTTGTGTGTATGTAATGCTCTTCGGTTCTCGGGCTGTTGCTGCTTCTGTTTAGTTGTCTACTGAATATCAGGTTTGAGTTTGTGGATTGTAGAGTTTTCTTTTCAGATTTGGGGTTTTGAGTATTTGTTGATTTTAGGGTTTCCTTCAATATGTTTGTGCAATTCAGTGATTACTTCACCTATGTTGGTCTATGTTTTGGGTATGGCTGATCTACTTCAGATTCAAGTCTCCTTCTACATTAATCGAGGTAGGTGGTGAATGGATTCGACATGTGTGTTTGACCATGGGAGGGTTAGAAATTTGGGTTTGAGTGTTTGTGTTAATGCATTTTCGTACTTGTTTTCCTCTTTCCTTTTGCCTCACTTTTGTCTACAAAACCCTCATGGAATGTTGGGTTTCAATTGGGATATGAATGTGTAAAATCTAAGTTGAATTTGGGAAGTTTTCTACAAAATCCGTGACTGTTTTCGCTGTGTCTGAACGTCTGTCCAAACTTGTATGTTCGGACAGACCCTGCCGAGCCTTCTGTTTTCTATGATTTAACTTGTGTCCAAATGTCCGTCCGAACATGTAAGTTCGAACGGGGTGCGAGGATTAGTCTAGCATATAAGTCTCGGACTGTGTCTGAACTTGTATGTCCAGACATAAGTTCAGACACCCTCTTCTCCTTCTCTATGTTTATGTTCGACTTGTGTCCGAACATTGATGTTTGGACACATGTTTGGGCGCCACCACGAGTTTATTTTTCGAAACTTGTCTGAGCTTCAACGTCCGGACTTCTTTGGTTTTCACTCTCGACTTGTGTCCGAATATTGACCTTCGGATACATGTTTGGACATTTGGATCTTTGTTGTTTTAAGTTCTTGACTTGTGTCATAACATTGATTTTTAGACACATGTTCAGACCAACTTCAGATTTCACTTTCTGTGTTCATTTGAGCTCCGTTTCTATTTTCGTTTGCGGGGTTGTATTCCCCTAATGTTGCTCAAGTGTTTTAACCTCTATATGGTGTATATTTACACAGTTATGCTTTATATATTAAGCTTATTTTTTTGGACCTAGTCTTCTATGTGTCTGAGCCATGGATGACTGGGTCTAGTTATCCCGTAGCATGTTGCGTAGGACATCCTTTAGTTACTTTCTCATGGGTGTCTCCCCCGTTCTGTTCACGAGTGGTATTCCTCATTCTATTTATAGATATCTTTCCGTTCTGTTTCTATGCATTGAGCACTAGTGTCCCACTATGTTTTGTGACTTCTGCAAGTTATGTTTGTACCCTCTAAACTCCATTTTGGTCTGTGACAACTTTGGCTTCTTCTACTGTCTAATTCTGCTGGTGAGAATTGTGTTTCCTTCTATTTTTGACTCTCGGATTGTAATTATATTTTCAAATATTTTGAGCATGCTTATTGATGAAGTTTATCATCTACTAAATGTGTGGTTTCTCACCCCCTTCTTTCCACTAACACTTGTAGATTGATCAGCGAAGACTTTCTCATCCGTTTCTAGAGACTTTAGTTCATTTATACTTTGACAAACATTCGTTAGAGTTTAGACCTGTGTAACCTTTGGGCCCTTTGACACTACTTTTGTATTAAGCTATTGGCTATTGAGTTATGTTTTGGTGTTTGAACTACGGGTTTAAGGGATTGTATGACACTCCTCACTTTTCTATATATATATATATTCAAGCGTTATTTAATCTATTCATTGGATATTAGTTAGGAGCCTTGCGTATCTTAGGTGGTAAGTGTGTGGCGTGTAACGACCTTAAAATTAGGCCTTGTATGGGGTCATAACATTTAATGGTATAAGAGCTCTGGTTTTGAATCTGTGGGGATTTTGGGTTTCGTTAGTCTGTCAAGAATGCCAGTTTTGTTGTTCAAAGGATTTGTGAGGCTAACTGTTTGATTGTGCGCACTTTCAGTATGCCACCACGTAGAGGACCAAGGAATGCTTCTCAAACTAAGCCTCCTCAGGGAGATATGGCTGACGTTGTGCAGCAGTTTGTGGCTCAGCTGATGTAGAGCGTGGCTAATGTTGGTGGAGCTGCTGGTGGTATAGCTGGTGTAGATGCAACTGCTACTAGTGGTCACAATGTGGAAGCATTGCAAGAGTTTATAAAGTTGAAGCCACCAGTATTTGATGGTAGTGGTGACCCTTAGAAGGCCAGCCATTGGCTTTCTTTGATTTAGGATTTACAGCGAGTTATGGGGTATAAGGATGATCAGAAGGTGGACTTTGCCACCTTCATGTTCAAGGTGGAAGCCAAGGAGTGGTGGAAGTCAATGATATTGAAGTTCCCACAACCTTGGACATGAGAGCATTTTTCTGGGATTTCAACAAGTAGTTCTACTCCGACGTCTATAGAGACCAGAAGATTGTGGAGTATAATCGACTTCGCTAGGGCCAAGAGATGTCTATATAGGAGTATGTTAGGAAATTCATCACCCTTTCTAAGTTTTCTCCTGAGCCGGACGAGAACCAGAAGGCCAAAAAATTTGAGAGTGGTTCGAGGCCAGATATCAGGTCTGTTGTGACACCCTTTCGTCATAAGACTTTTAGAGACGTTGCTAACGTGGATCTGCTGGTGGAGAGCGATTTGAAGACTAAGCAGTTTAGTGGCATAGACCAGAAGAGGAAGCAGAGGTATGAGGACTCAGGGAAGAGAGATCAGGGCTCTTCTTAGAAGATGCGGAATGCCGGTGACCGTAAGAATTCTAGGGCCATAAAGATTCTTCTTCATCTTCTTCTGCAGTGAAGTATGATGCATGTGGTAAGTTCCATCACGGGCGTGAGTGCTACAAGAAAGAGGCATGTTTCAAGTATGGCTCCCTCGACCACCGCATCATTGACTGTCCCCAAGCTGAGAGGGTCAGAGCAACTCAGGAGGTAGAGCTGAAGGGTTTACGTCAGAGTCTAGGGATCGGTCAGACCAGAAGAAGCCTCCGGCCTAGGCAAGGGTGTATACGATGGCTGGAGAGCAGGATCGATCGACCGACCGCGTAGTCTCATGTATCCTCTAGTTGTCTTCTAGATCAGTATTCTATTTTTTGACTCTAGAGCCACTCATTCCTTTATTTTTGCTGATTTGGTGGGTGAGCTCAGTCTGTTTGTTGTTCCACTTGGCATGGAATTATGTGTGCATAGTCCTCTGGTTAGGAATTCTTCTATGATATTGGATTCTGTGTGTAGAAACTGTCCTGTGGTAGTTTAGGACAGAATTATGTGTGCTAACCTCATCCTTATGGAGATGACTAGCTTTGATGTGATTTTGGGTATGGATTGGCTTGCTGTCCACCATGCTTATATTGATTGTTCTGCAAAGAGAGTGAATTTTGAGGAGTCAGGTAAGCCCCGTTTGTCTGTAGTGGGGAATTGAGTCCCTTGTTTGCTGCCAACAATTTCAGCTATGCAAGCGTGCCGGTATCTGAGGAAGGGATGTTATGCTTTCTCTGCTTCATCCTAGAGTTCAGTAAGGGTTTGAAATTAGAAGATATTCCAGTAGTCAAAGAGTTCCCTGATGAGTTATAGGATGATCTGCCTGGACTTCCTCTAGATAGGGAGATGGAGTTTACGATCAGGCTTGCGCCTGAGACCCAACCTATATCTAAGGCCCCTTACCATATGGGTCCTGCTAAGCTCAAGGAGTTGAAGATTCAATTGCAGGAGCTGCTGGATAAGGGCTTTATATGCCCTAGTGTGTCACCCTGGGGTCCGCCAATTCTGTTTGTTAAAAAGAATGATGGTAGTCTGCGGCTATCCATTGACTATCGGGAGCTCAACAAGGTTACCATCAAGAATCAGTACCCTCTTCCTCGCATAAACTACCTGTTTGATCAGTTCACTTGAGCCACGGTGTTTTTAAAATTGATCTGTGATCTAGTTATCATCAGTTGAGGATTAAGGAGAAACGATGTGCCTAAGTCAGGTTTCAAGACTCGCTATGGTCATTATGAGTTCCTGGTGATGCTATTCAGTCTGATGAATGCGCCTTCATTATGATCCACGTGTTCAAGCCATTTTTGGATCAGTTCGTCATGCTGTTTATAGATGATATTTTGGTGTACTCTAAGAGTGTTGAGGAGCACGAGGAGTATCTGAGGATCGTGCTTTGGTCTTTGAGGGAGAGAGAGCTATATGTGAAGCCGAAGAAGTACAAGTTTTGGCTGGATCAGATGGTCTTCTTGGGTCATGTAATCTCTAAGGATGGCATCTCTGTGGACCCAAAGAAGATTAAAGTGATTATAGAGTGGGCTAGACCCACTACTGTTTTTGAGGTTCGTAGCTTTCTTGGTTTGGCGGGCTACTACCGCAAGTTTGTGGAAGGCTTCTCCAAAATTGTTTCTCCTTTGACTCGTCTACTCCGGAAGGAAGTTAAGTTTGAGTGAAGCGAAGCTTGTGAGCTGTGTTTCCAAGAGCTCAAAAAGAGGTTGATGACAGCGCCTGTTTTGACCCTTCTAGCGGGTATAGATGGATTGGAGGTGCTCTGTGATGTGTCACACAAGGGGCTTGGCTGTGTGTTGATACAACATAGGAAGGTAGTTGTGTATGGCTAGTGTCAGCTTAAGTCATATGAGAAGAACTATCCGACCTACGATCTGGAGTTAGCAGTTGTTGTGTTCGCCCTGAAGATATGGAGGCACTATCTGTATGGTGCATTAAGCATGGCGTATATGGACCACAAATCCTCAAATGTCTGTTCACTCAGAATGAGATGAACTTGAGGCAGAGAAGGTGGCTAGAGTTGTTGCATGATTACGACCTAGAGACTCTACCACCCGGGTAGTGCAAATGTGGTAGCTGATATGCTCAGTAGAAGAGGAAATTCTGGTATTGCTTGAGTTCTTTCTAGTGCGTAGAGATCCTTGTTGGAGATGCATCGTCTGGGTGCCTGGGTTGTTAGTCTAGAGAGTTCTGGGATATTGGCTGCTCTGTAGGTTCAGCCTACCTTGATTGACCAGATCAAGGCTAGTCAAAAGCTAGATGCTGAGTTGTGTAAGATCAGAGAGAAAGTTGCTGCTGGTCAGGATTCAGAGTTTAGGGTGTCTGAGGGAGATTGCTTGCTGATGTTCCTGTGAGACGAGAGATTATGCAGGAAGCGCATGGAGCCCCGTATTCGGTACACCTAGGAGGTGTTAAGATGTACCGGGATCTTCGAAAGTTATTCTAGTGGAACAACATGAAAAAGGATATTTATGAGTTTGTCTCTAGATGTCAAACTTGTTAACGGGTTAAGGCGAAGCACTAGTGACCTGCTGGACTTCTTCAGCCTCTTCAAGTTCTAGAGTGAAAATGTAGAGCGTCGGCATGGCTTTATGATGGATCTTGCTCCGACTTCGAGGGGCTTTGATGCAGTGTGGGTGATTATGGATTGACTCACGAAGAGCGCTCATTTCTTGCCAATTAGGAAGACTTTCAGTTTAGAATGGATTGCTCAAATTTATCTGGAGAAGATTATGCGGCTGCATGGGGTTCATGTGACCATCGTGTCAGATATGCTCAGTTTAACTTATCATCCTTAGACAGATGGTCAGACTAAGAGGACGAACCAGGTTCTTGAGGATATGCTCAGGGCGTGTATTCTAGACTTCGGGGCAGTTGGGATCAACATGTGCCTTTGATCGAGTTTGCCTACAATAATAGTTTTCAGGCCAACATCGGTAAGGCGTCGTTTAAGGCTTTGTATGGTAGGAGGTGCAAATCTCTATTCTGCTCGGACGATCTGAAGGAGAGAGCTCTAGTAGGTCCTGATTTGGCCCAGGATGCCGTGGGTAAGATTCAGACCATCAAAGCGTGGTTACTCGTTACGCAGAGCAGTTAGAAGAGTTATGCTGATCAGAGGAGGCGAGCGTTAGAGTTTCAGGTGGGAGACCATGTGTTTTTAAAGGTTTCTCCTATCAGGGGAGTGGTGAGATTTGGGAAGAGCGGGAAGCTCAGCCCTAGGCTTATCAATCCTAGAGAGGATTGGATCAATTGCCTATCGCTTGGCGCTGCCGCCAGCGTTAGCGGGAGTTCACAGTGTCTTCCATGTTTCCATTTTAAGGAAGTATGTCCCTTATCGGTCTCATATGATCAAGTTTGGCTCGCTCTAGTTGCGAGAGGACTTCACCTATGAAGCTGTTCCGACTAAGATTCTGGCGGAAGATGTGCGAAAGCTTCAGAGTAAGACATTGCCCTTGATTAAGGTCCAATGGTCAGGTCAGTCTGAGAGAGAGGCGACTTGGGAGTTAGAGAGTGAGGTGCGGTCTAAGTTTCTCGCCTTCTTTGAGCAGTAAGGTATATTGAATTTTGAGGATGAAATTCCTTTTAAACAGATGTGAGCCTCGATTTTAAACCACTATCCTATGTTGATTTGGGTTGATTAGGATCTGATTGGGTTCTATCCACTTATAATCTAAGTTTAATAACTTTGTCATAAACACTAATTATTAAACCTAAGTTAGCTCACTGGAATTTATAAAGAGTTGCCACCTAATTTTAACGTAGGGTAAATTAGGAAAGGAGAGTTCGGGTTCGGGAGCTTGGTATTTGATTTATTCAGGGTTCATATTACTTTCATTACCCGTATAAGTCATTTTTCCTCTACTTAGTTCATTTACGACTCATTACAAGGTCGTTTTAAACTAAGTGCACAAGCTTCTGATTTTGTAAAAGATTTTTTGGCCGAAATTAAAAGTGGAAATTAAATTTACCTAAATAAGGATTCCATAGGTAAAATTAGGTCAAATTTTGATTCTGTCCATGGCCACGGACCTACGTCCGAACCCACAGACCCCAGTTAACCTAGTTATATAGAAAAGTCGAAATAACGAGAAAACAAAATTTTGGAAAGTCCGGGGCCACGGACAGGGCATCCTTGGGCCTAGACATAATTGAAAAAACCTAAAAAGTTTGAAAATTTAATTCCCGCCGCAGTTTGGTGGTGTCCGAGGCCTCGAACAGGCTATCTGGGACCCCGGACATGATGTCCGAAGGCATGGACCACCCACGGTCAGCAGCGTTCTAGTGGTTGCCGGCAGTGTTTTTGTTTCAAATTTTATGGGTAGATAGCCTCAAAGATTCTTAACAAGTTAGTGATTAAAAGTTTTCAATTTGAAGTAGAATTCAATAGGATACTTAAAGCACAAGTTATTGAACAGAAATGAAAAAACGATAATTCGAGAGCCAAAAAAGTTCAATTTGACTCCAAATTTCAACAAAGATAATTTAAAGTCAAATTGAGTAAGACTTTTACCTATTTTACCTTCGGAATCAACACGGTTCTTGAAATACCCCGAATTTAACTAATACTTGTTTATTATTAAATAATGGAGAATTGATCTAGAAACAGATCATTTTAGTTACGCATGCTAATCTAATCTATACATGCAAACGTTACGTGAATTAATATTATTACACGTGCGCATGCAAACTCACGCATGCAAACGTCACGAAAAACAGTCGTTTTACCATAAACGCTAACTGGCGTAATGTGACTAAAAGCATTAACGTACTTGTACAAACGTTTATGTACGATTATTAACAAGGACTAAACTCCTTACATAACTAGCTCGCAAGAGAGAGCGACAATAAGGAAAGATTAATACGAACGTTTATACAATTCATTAAACGACAACGTTCCCTCCACGGACGCTAATACAATGTCGTCTACACGTACGCATATAAACGCTTACGTACGAACATTAACGGGCATTAAACCCCTTACGAAACAAGCTCAATTAAGAGAGCGCTATCCAGGAAAAATCTATACGGGCATTTATACGACCCGGTACACAATGATGTTCACTGTAAAAACGCAAAAAAAATAAAATAATACTAACGAGCAACGTAAATATTTTACGTTTGCCTAAGCATTTAAATGCTAAAATAAATTGATATACACATTTAAACAATGTAACAACTTGTGTTACATAATATTGATACTTTATAAAATAAATAAAATACATAGGAGTGTTATAACAATACGTTAATATATATGCACATGGCCAAGGAAAAAAAAATGTAGCACTTAGTATATAATAATAATGATGATTATATATTAATCAAACCAAATGAAAAATCTGTGGTGTAAACATATGCTACCGGTAATATACTAATACTAATCACACTAATAATATCGGTAATGTATTTTTATTGATATCACCGTACTGTTATTGTACTAATCAAACTAAGGAATGAGCTGAAGCTTACACCATGACATCATGTATACATACATATCAAAGTAACAAAACGTTAGCATTTATATATACATCAAACACACACACAAAAAAAAACGGTAGACTATTTCTCTTCAGCCGGTTTGGTATAAGTAGTATATAACATGTTTACACTTTATATTATGCCATGACACCTTACGAGACATATTTCTACACAATATATAATATAATGACAAATGATATTATTCCTTCCAGCTGGACATTACCGAAAGACCTGCATCAAAAAGAAGAGAAGATTAGATTATATTATATCAATGGAAATTAAATACATAAAGTGACAACTTGCACCTATCTTTACTCCATGTGCAACTACAAAACAAAACAGCATGTTACTATACCCATATGACTTCCGAATTATGCAGGAATAAAGGGGATGGATTGCTCATTAAATAGCCAAAAGAATACCCTACATAACTAGCATGATTCATTGCCTAATACAACAAAATCTCCTTGTCTTGTACAGCTCTTATGTCCGATTTCTAGCATGAAAAGAAGGTCAAATTGTCTTATAAAAATTCAACTAAAATACCTAGCTAACCTAGCCATATTCTTATGCTTTAATCAGCAAAAATCAGATGGGGAAATAACAGCACATTACCGTGAGAAAAAGGAGAATGAAGACAATATATGACATGTATTCTACTTTGATAATTCAAAAGAAAACACTCACCTAACTCATGCCTTGTCTTCTTCTTCCAATAATCAAACAAACTTTGTCTTGATTCCTTGTCACATGGCCGATGGGTACAATGAGAAAAGGGCATTTATTGAGCCAATAAACATGTAAATAAAGTAAGGAAAATAATACATGAAATGACATTATAATTGTCAAAAGAAAATTCCATCAATTCTTACCTTATTTCCTACGTGAGTATTCATTCTTCTTTGCCCTTCACACCACCGGTTGGGTAAGCTTCCCTTGCTCTCTTTTCTTCTTCTTATTTCCTAGCTTCAAGCTCCAACAATGGAGGTTTGAGTTCTAACTCCATTCTATGTCAAAATTCCTAGCTAATTCTACAAAGCAAGAGTCAAGTAGCAGATCTGTTCAAGAGGTCTGACTTCGGGAGAGATTCTGTAATTTTCAGTAAGTTATCTCGAAATCTTCCCAACATCAAACTTGTTCCTCTTCGAATTAGCTTTCCATACATATAAAGAACATTAATTTTCATGGTGTATTCAGTTCTGGGTGAACAAAAGAAGGCGAAGTGGTTCACAGCAGAAATCTGTTCAATAGGTCTCAGTTCTGGAGATATTATGAATTTTCAGTAAGTTATCTCAAAAACTTCTCAACACCAAAGTTGTTCCTCTTTTAATTAGCTTTCCAGGCATATAAGGATCATTAATTTTCGTGGTCATTTCAGCTCTGGGTGACAAAAACCGCAGAGAGTGCACAATCTGGAAATTTCGGTAAGATGAGGTGATCCTTATCTTCCTCCATATGGTGTCTATAATTAGTGACGAATTCTAGAGCTTCTAAACCTATATTCTCTTCATCATTTCATGAAGGAAATCTAGATCTACAATCATCTCAAGGTCTACCAAAAATTCCTAAGGTAAACTCTTGTAAAATTACTACAAATATTATTTATAAATTCTTGTTAGAAGTCTAACAAATAGATCTTCAACATGTGCATAAGGAGGCCGAAAATACCTTCATCAAATAGCATTTGGAGAGCTTGGATATTCAAGGAGAAATCAAGTACAAGAATTGTCTTGAATTAAGAAGTAAGTATATATAATTAAGGTTTATTAAGTTTAAGTTTGATTTAAGCTTCAAACTTTGATATAAAAATTTAGTGTAACCCTTAAATAAATTAAGGCCGAAAATATATGGACTATAATGTCAATAAAATAATTTATAACAATAAGGTAAGATTATTACCTTAAGGTATAAATATGTGTCACAAAAATTAATTAGGATACACATATATTCAACCGAAATGTTTAAGTATTAGTTGCTCTATTTTGAGTTTATAATCATTCTAAGTCATTAGCATAATTTTTGGAAGTGTTATATGGCTCATATACATTTATATGTATTTATTATAAGGTTTAGATCAAGTTTTAAAACTATATGGTAAAGGAATACTAAAACCGGGAGCAAGATATTTCATTAATGATTTTCGAGATATATATGAGTGTAATAGCTTATATTATAAATTTGGGAGTATTAGAAATAGCTACAAGTCTTTAGATGGCTAGTTAATAAGTTATGTGGTTAAAATGTAAATTTTAAAAGGTTTAGTGTAAAACCGAGGAACATATAAGTTTATGGGTATATTAATGTAATAAGTGTGAAATTAGACTATGGTCAAAATATTGACCGAAAACTTTAAAATGATTTATGACATGAGATATTAGTTTTAAAAGTTATGGGGTGAATATAAAATTTATAAGAGTTTAAATATAAAATAAGATTTTATATGGGGCGAATTCACAATTTGTAGAAATATAAGTGTCCACTTGGTTATTAAGGAAATTAAATATTAAAACTATAGTTTAAAGTGAATATGTAAATTATGTAAAGTTTTTGGGGTTAAAGTGTAATTATAAGAAATTCTAAGACAAAGCCGAAAATTAATGAGGCTAGTTGGTGATTTATAAAAGTTAAAGTGTTCAAGTAATAATTACTAAATTTATAGTGGTGGTTTAGTGAATTAATTATTTAAGGAAATAAACTATGTAATATAATGTGTTTTGGAGTTTAATGTAAAGTTTAAGAAATAAATGAGGTTATAATATATTAACGAAAAGTATGTTGTAATTATGAGATTAAAAATATTTGTAGGTCCTATATGGATATTTAAGATATTTAGAAAAGAAAATTATGATTTAAGGATTTATGGAATTAAAACTATATGATATTGTAACACCCCATCCTACATTTACATACTTACAATAAACTGCAGCGGAAATACAAACCTCTTCACCTTACTTAACTCATTGGTGTTACACGCCGTTAGCCACCCACGTGGCTAACAAGGCTAATCCATATACATTGTACCGGTCTGATGGGCTAAATTCCCGAGCAACTATACATTAATAACCCTTTCCATTAACAACAACAACAACAACAACAACACCTTATCAACTATACCGAGTATTTATAAACTGGTGCCGACAACAATTTCGGTCTTACTACACCTACTGTATACATACACTTAAAGGTTTACCCATGTACAATGACTACCCGTCCTACTCTCGAACGGCTTCCAGCACTTCGTACCTGAAATAAGAAAAGAAGAGAAAGGGTGGCCCCCAAGGGGCTCAGCACCTTTGCTGGTATGGTAATCCCGCAGCCCATATGCTACCGGGCCACGCACAACTAATTGTCATCTTAGCATGCAGTTGATTATTTTTAAATCATGCATGCAACTGTAAACACACAACACATAATCATTTCGCCTCAACGGGCTCAACAAACGGATAATATATCCTTACTTAATAAGTCACTCAAGGTATTCAATATTCCTAGAGTGTTCCTCCTCCAATGGAGCTACTTCCTTAATAGACGGCACATACCCCTTAATCGGGTTATCCTTAAACGCCTCCTATCATAAACTGGGAATCATATCCATGATCCACACAATCTACATTATACAACATATAACATACACTACATACAACACCTAATAACACTTTGCACGTACACAACATAATACCGCAATAGATATTGCATCACAACAAGAACACATAACATAATGGGAGTGGTTCTCTTAGGAACCGACCCAAACATAGTTTATACACTGGTGAGCCTAGAGAATGTTGCCAGTCTCATGATAAGCTCGTTATACAATAACAACAACACTCATTACCGTCCTAATAGTTGGACGAGTACTTAAGTTAAGGCGGTTCGGGTTTGGAGGCCCGAACACACACCACACAAACACATGTTCCCCCCTAAACCGATCATAAGTCAGAATAGCTAAGCTTTGGAGTAAGCTAATGGGAGATCATAGCCCGTGAGGGAAACAACCATAACAAAGAGAAGGGTAAGGCTAGGAAGGATACCCTCTCCCAAACAACGCGCGACCGGCCAAACCGGATTCCTCACTACTGTTAGTACATACTTACTTTAGATATTGTTAGAACCCCACTATGGAGTCTATCACATCAACACATCATACAGTATTACAACCGTGTTAAACACACAAGGGAGATCCCTACATTCACATACACATATCACACATTTACACACGCATAGCCGTGGTTAGTACGTCCATGTTCGGTCGTTTACTCCGAATACCGAACTCTCATGTGATCCTAGACTCAGTTAACTAAGGTTAACACTGCCGAGGTTAAATGGTATCGGAGTTGAGCACACCACATATATGAATTACTGTAAACTCATTACATGTTTATCTTACAACGTGGCAAACATACAGAAAAACACATTGGCATACAAGCCGGTGTAATCCGGTAGGACACAGGTTGCAAGAAAACCATACCTGTCACCGGAGTCCACGTTACCACGTCCACTTATGTTCCTCGAGCGATTCTCGAACAACTGTTAACATCACATTGTTTTTATTAACATCGGGGTTGCTTGATTATTTAATGTCTAATGCTTAACTTTCCCCGTTAACTTAGTTACATAACTTTACATTTTAACTTGTTTTTACTTTTACATTTTTGATACAACTTTTCACCCACTTAATTGCCATTTAAACTCACCTAACATGTCCATAACAACCTTATAACATCATTACCTATCAATCCCCATCATTACATATCTTTATAACCATAAACACATTTTTGGTCCGACCGACCTTACCGACCGAACTTGTCCAAGTTCGGTCCATTCCAGAACACATTTCCGTCAAAATTTCTACTCCGACCGACCTTGTAAGTTCGGTCGCATGTTCGGTCTATTCCCGAGGACTTTCTTCCCCTTTGAAAATTTGGCCCGACCGAACTTGCCAAGTCCGGTCCTATGTCGGTCGTTTCCAGAAACTAATCCGTACACAAAATACAAGCCGCCGACCTTGCAAGTCCGGTCCCCAAGGTCGGCCTTTTCCAGAAACCAATTCTCGCAGGGTAAACTGGGCTCGACAACTTGCAAGTCCGGGTCGCAAGTTCGGTCTGCCCCAGACCTTTGTTTTCCTTTTCACATTCAACTCCAAACTTCACCCCATATAACCTAGTACCCCCTAAACCTCATTTGGGCACTTCAAACACACCTTTAGCCATGCTAAACTCTTTAAATCACTCACCAAAACCATTTTATCATTCACAACTTCTTACAAAGTTCCTAGCACTTGGGATGTTTTCTCCTTAAGTTTCAAAGTGGTAGTTCACCATAATGACCACTACATCAAGGTGTTTCCTCTACACCTTAACATCATCTCTCAACTCCTTTTCTTACTAACTAAATCTCCTTGTTACAACTCCTTGAATTCTTTTCTCAAACCTTACTTAAACATCATTTCTTCCTTGGATATCAACATTACCTAAACCTTAAACAAACTTCTCCAAGACTTAAATACATCCTCAAAACACACATTGAATTCCTAGAACTTCCAAGATAACACCTAAATCCTTGCATCACTCTAAATCACCTTAATACTTGTTTTCTTCTCAAGTAAACATTTATTCACCTTTAACACTTCCTAGTTCACCAAAACTCACTTAAAACACTTAGAACTTCTTACACATTTCCCAAATTTGGCCATAGCTTCTCTTGTATACACTCACATCCAAACACTTAGGTTTTTACCTTATTTCATTCAAGAACCCTAAATCCATCAAACACACTTTATACACAAACTTCACACACTAAGCACTACATCACAATATAGTGCATAACTTAAATTGCTTGGCACTTAGGCCCTTAAATAACAGGCTCTTAGGCCCTTAAATTGCATAACCATAAACACTGAATTTCCCACATATAATGCCTTTGACCTGCAAATACATACACCAATACATATGTTCTTTACTAGTCCTTGAGAACACTTTACTAGGTCATTCACCATTTGCTCTTTAGGTAGTTTTAACACATTATAAGCTTATTTCTCCTAAGGCATTAAACCACATTGAGATAGTATGTTTACCTCTTTTCCACTCAAACTTCTTTCTTGTTCCCTTACAAAACCGGTAAGGCATTTGGTTCCTTTTCAACTATTTACAATATACAAACATTATAATGAGTTTTCAAGCTTTAAGCTCCATCTCATTGTAACCCTAGTTACATATATTATCTTTAAGGTATTAAAATGATTGTTTTACCTTGGAATGGAAAGAGAGCTTGAATATTATCAAGAGAGGACCCACCAAGCCCTTGGGAGATTCAAATGAAGCTAGAACAAACAAATAAATACACCATGGTGAGTGAATTTTCGAACAACACAAAACATGAAGGAAACTTGATTTTTCTTTGAGTTTCCTTACCTTGAAGCAAAGGAGAACAAGAATATGTGAAAAGAGGGCTCAAGCTCCTTCATGGTGAAACTCCATGGCACGAACTGGGCTCTTGAAGTTTTGAGAAGATAGGAATGAAGAGCTTGATGAGAGGAGAGAATGGTGGTGTTTGTTTTTGATTTGGTTAGTGAGTCATGGATATTGACAATGGAAGGTGGAGCTTTGGTGAGCACTATTCCAAACCGTGAATGGAAGAAGAAGAGGGTTGAAGAAGCCTTTCAACCGTGGGAAATGAAAAGGAAGGGGAGAATGAGATTGGTTTTGCTTTTTTGAAGATATTTATAACTTAAAGCAAATAGTAACCATTAGTCATCACTTTTACTTAATAAACTTACATGTGTGGTGACTCACACCTTGAAAAACCGGGCCCCCATTTTAATAGAAGGGTAATATAGTCTTTTATTGACTCATTTAATTACTTATAACATTATATGTTACAAACTAGCTTATAAAAGTTACTATTCACAAACTAAGGCACATAGAAGTGAATTTTTGATTTCCCATTAATATAGCCACCCAAATGGATACTATCTAGTACACATGTTAATTTAAAGAGTAAGATGGACATTTAGCCATTCAAACTCATTTACAAGACAATTTTCAAAAACGTGCTTTAAGACTCCTAAAGCACATTTTGTGTTTTAACTTGTTTTCAAGCTTGGTTTTCTTTGGTAATTGGTTTAATATGTTCATTAACATATTTATAAGTATAGGTATGACCATTAGGCTTATACACATTATCCCAAGCTTAGAGCACATTTTGCTCTTATTGACTTAAAGGTATTTCTTGTGTTTTATTTGGTTTAACTGTCCACCAAAGTTTCCTAGGACTTATTTAGCCCTATTAAATCATAATTAAATGTTTCCAGTCTGGTAGGCTCTTTGGGTCCTAACCAGTTCACTCATAGCTTAGAGCATGTTTTTGCTCCAAACTGTGTCTTAATGCTTTATTGCATTTTTATGGTTTAAATTGTTCACTGATGTTACTAAGGCTTTTTAGCCTTTACATACCATAATTTGATATTTTAAACCACATATCAAGGTTTTGGGGTATTTCAGATATACAAGCACAAGTAATTTACTTGTAAAAGGAATAATATTATTTGGGTTTAGTTTGTAATTAATAAAAGATATGTTAATAACATGTCCATGTATGACATGTAATATATATTGAGATTTATTAAGAGATTATGTCATTTAGACAATTATATATAAATAACTAAATAATACATTGTGTGAAATATATATATTTTAGATTTTCAAGTAAATCAAAAGGGAATGAGAATAAGTGATTAAGGGATTAAAACTATGGTTATATAGTTATAAGGAATTTAATTGTAACCAATAAATATTTATGGTTAAGAGGAGAATAACAAAGAATTATAAGAATATAATGTCCAAGTGTGACATATATATATAGTTAAGAAATTATAAAGTTGTTATGTCACTTAGACAATTAAAAATAAATAACAAATATAGTGCATGAATAATATGTATATATATTTATACATTAAAAGATTTAGAAATACCACAAGGAGTGACAAATAAGTTATACATCCAATCATAAGGTAATTAAAAAATTACCACACAATATAGTCTTATAAATTAGGACTACATGTTTGGAAATATATAAGTACCTTAATTAATTATAAGGGAAAGAGGTTAAAAGAACTACCTAAATATAAAGGAATAAACCTCACATGAAATAACGAATATGAAATCGTTTCATGAACAATAAAATTATTATACGAGAGTTACATAATTAACACTCAGTTAATCCTATTCTAGGACATTGTTTGACCAGACGTTGACCAGGAACTAAACAAGTACAGTCTACGGTGAACGGTATGGAATTATTGCAGTCTTCTTTCTACCGGATTACACCTTGTGTGCTATCTGTTGTTTGAATTAACGACCAAGATAATTAATGTAAACTGTTGTTTACTCTTGCACTGTGGTATTATTTTATGTGCGTGAATGTGCTGACTACAACGTGTATGTCCCACGCATACAAACACTATACCAGTGGATTAAAACCTGCGTTTCAGTATACCGAGGACTTGTACTCAAGTCTCTCACTAACTTCAGTTTATAACAAACGTCATTATCCTAAACGTGATAATTGACAATACACATTGTGTTCTTGTTAACGTCTTTATATGACACTTCAACTCTATACTACGAGAAGAGGAGCCCAGTTGGATCTGGCCATGCATGCTACAGGAGCTGTACCTGTCTCAGGTCGTCTCCTATCTACGTCGCGACGGAACTTCAGTTGGGAGGAAGACTTTATTCCTCCCGGGATTCAAATGCCCTTCAGTTTGAGGAAGACTTTATTCCTCTAGTGGGTTCTTATTTCCCACGCCCCTCAGTTCAGGGTTTGACTACGTCATCTCCTGGGGTTTTTATACCCATCTTTCTCTATAACGAGGTCACTATACCTCCACTATTTCAGATATTCAGTTATACCTGTCAGTCCCATTGTGTGGACCCTATCAGTAAAGAATTTCAGTTCAGCTAACTTGACCTTCTGAAGTCTTGTTCTATGTGACATTATTGTCCTTGTGTGGATACTTATCATGCTATGCTTATTTACAGCTTTATAAATGAACTGCATGTATTCGACAATTAGTTGGTGTGGCCCAGTAGCTTGTGGGCTGCACGATTTCATACCGGCAAATTATTTTGTTGAGCCGTTTCATGGCTAAATAATTCCAGGTACCTGAAGAATGAAGAGATTGCCCGACCGAGTGTAGGTGGGGTAGAATTAAGACATGGGTTATTACCACCGGTGTCATCATTCAGTATTGTACTTTTTTATTATCTTCTGTTGTTTTAAGAGGTTTGTATTCAGTACTCAGACCGCATCATTTGTAAATTAAGTTGGAGTAGCCTTGTTAGTCACATGGGTGACTAGCGGCGTTGTAGCACCACCCGTTGTTATGTATATATTCCCGCTGTATTTCTAGTTATTATTGGGAGCTACCATCGTTCAGGTTATTGGATTTCGAGTTGGGGTGTTACAAAAAGTGGTATCAGAGCGTAGTTGCGCTCTGAGTACTGAGTACAACCAAAAATTAGCCTTGGGATACAGGGTGTGTGATAGTACAGTGAGGACTAGTAAGTTAGTTTTTACTTGGTCCGCCGAAGGGCGTTAACAACTGTCCAAACTTACAGTGACTATAAACCATGACCTGCCTAAATAACGTGCAGATGTCATGAAAAGAAATATATAAATTAACGTAAAGTACTTAAGACTACTTGAGCTATTGAAAGGATGTGTTGAAGGCCACACGGCGCCAACCACTACACACATGAGGAGCTGATGACGAGTAACAGCGACGCTATACCAATGATAACCAGAAGGGCTGACAATGCCGCCAAGTAAACAGTGATGATGGAGTAAAAATATATCTCAATGGACATACACTGCGTGAAGATCCAACCTGCATGGCGCACTTGCTACAACAAGTGCTGCCCTGGTAAACCAAATAAAAGCGGATGAAGACCTACTTGAGAAGAGCAAACACCGAATTTTACGGGATACCCAGGCACTGAGCTTGCCGCCCAGTGCGGGACGGGAAAATCTTACAATACCTTAATAACTTCGCGAGAAGATCGTACGAAAGCTTGAAATATGACTACCAGTATAGTCCTACAAAAATAACCAATGATAATGTCAAGAGAAACATAATCTCACTATATCTAATGAATACATCCATCATGGATAAGCCCGGGGTTTAATACCTGAGCTAATACAGAGGGTCTCAGCTAGTAACAACATAGTGAAAATGCTGGACTCCTAATTAATAAAGAGAAGAACACAAACCTTGAATATATATACTTTGAAGTCAGGAGAACTACCAAAATAGCAATATTAAATGCTATATATAAATACATATAATTGGGAGGTTATAACCTAAAACCTTTTTAAGAGTATTGATATATTTCAGAGGGATGAGTATCATAAAATATACCTACCCTATTTTAAGGCACATGTCCTACATTATCCTTATGGATTTATATATGTCTTTTATGGCAGCTCGCTTTGTGGTTACCAGTAAAAAGCTCAGGAAATCAAAGGAAGCTAACACCAGTGTGAGATAAATTTTTATATGATCATAGTAACAAATAATTCTCTATGGAGGAGTGTAAGCTATACTAATAGTTTGAACTGGATATACACCAAAGGTGAGTGGAAGTTAAAACTTTTAAGGGGGGGAGAACATACCCCTTGACTTGTAATAAGTGTCTTACACACGAACTTGCCTAACGTGATATACCAATCACTATGAATTTAAATCCTCTATTTTATACACCTAAGCGACCTATTTTTGGAAGCCATTGAGTTGTGGATTAACCACATTTCTAAGAGATAAAAATGAAACATAAGTTTGGTTGGCTTGTCATCAAACTGTAGGATTCCAAGCTGGAAG
The DNA here is from genome assembly GCA_023374045.1 of Limonium bicolor. Classification (NCBI taxonomy): domain Eukaryota; kingdom Viridiplantae; phylum Streptophyta; class Magnoliopsida; order Caryophyllales; family Plumbaginaceae; genus Limonium; species Limonium bicolor. The sequence goes on along the minus strand of CM041780.1, from coordinate 79,794,982 downwards.
TCCTTAGCATGAAATGTTACAAAACATTAGAAGATAATTAACCAAGGTGGAACATATGGTTCACCTGATGAAGTTTTAATGGAGGGAGAAAAGCCAAGCTTTATGGAACAAAAATAATACTTTACGAAACTGTAATTGGTCAATTTACAAAAAAATAAAAACTTTTCCTTGGAGTCTTATCCCAGTTTAGTAATAACTATGACTGTCTTTGTTCCAATTGATGATACCTAGGGTGTAGTCAATGATCAAACCCTGATAAGTTAAATGATAGGTAAAACCTTTTAAAGAGAAGAGTATATTTCAAGATATCCAAGTCCATAACTGAATTTATTGCTTGCATGATGTGTTTGAGAGTCAAATGACTGATGAAATAATTATTAGACAGTAAGTGTCTAGGTGCTTAAAAAGAATTTATCTTTTATACCAAGAAGAAAAACTAGAATCCACGCTAAATGATTTGATCAAAGGAACTTAGTTCCGGGAATTAAGGAGTACCCTAGTTTCAAGTCTAGGTTACAACAGTCATTAGATTAGTTGTATAACAGTTAGGAAAGAACGTTGTAATCACCACGTCACAAAGTCTTGATAAGATAAAATTTGGAAACTTGCAATTATGTGGTTGTTTGATATTTGACGTGGGAGGTCGAACTTGATCCTGGTCAGATCAAGGGAAAGCCAAGCACAAAATGAAGTGGAGGGATAGTTCGACACTGACGCTGACCCCGTCAGGGTGGGATGATTCCTGAGACTCCCTACAAGTGGTCACCAATATCTCTGTGATAAGTCAAAATTTGTTCCTATTTCTAATAAAGAGTTTACCTAATAAAATATATTAGATGTTGAGGATGCGAGTTAAAGGTTAAAATAACCAAGCTACCTGAAAGAATTAAATAGCTCAAATGACTCCGCGTATGTCGGGAAGGAAAGTGTCTGTAAAGGAAATACAAATCGTTTATTATACCACAAGTCATGATAATTAAATAAATGTGAGATCAGGAGATTACCTATAGTGTCAGTATTTACAAACTGCCTTCTAAATTATGGCCATATTACCATCTGAAGAGAAAGATAGACCTTCATGTCCTTCTTTATGAATACAAACCCAGTATATTGGACGGGAACCTACCTGTAAGTGGGGTGGAATATAAAGAGTAGAAACATTAAACTTATACTCTCATGAGTTGATGCATAAACCGCAAAAACTGTGCCATTATGAACAACTGTGGCCTTGTTAGAAACCTTAACGGGAACCCTACTGTGGTACCTGATGAACATCATAAGATCGTGTATATACTACCGACAATTTGCGAATCAGTAATAACAGGAAATATTCCTATATTATATACAAGATGCACGGCTCGACCGTAGCTCATATCCTATATTGAGAAGTGAAAACCAAAATGGTGACAGTAAACTCGAATATCAGAAACACAAGTTAATGACCTGAAGATCAAAGAGACGAATTCTAACATGCCCCAGTATTAATACAAGACCCGAGCGCCAACGACTACAAGAGACGATGAATAGAAGACAAATTTCAAACCGACAAGAATACTACAACAACTGAACCACTGGATGCATCAGCAACACCAACAAGATGATGAACCCCACCATCAGGACGTTACCACTATCAAAGGAGAATACATCAGAAAACCAATCAGGTAAGTAATAATATACATCAAGAAGATACCCCATATACGAAAGCAACTAGCGGGAGGAACACGGGAAAGGAATCAAATCTGGGAAAGAGCAAAACGCCTCAGTAATATCGACGAGAAGAATCTTAGTGGAATCACCGTCATGAGCAGCTATCACAAATAAGCATACAGGCACAAACAATCAAGTGAAACTCGTGAAGAACTCAACGATGAAAGGATAATGGAAGATACATGACATGTGCTTGAGCATCACAGGATGGGCAAACCTTACAATATTAATGGAAGCCGACGTACAGTAATAAGATATACAATGAAGAATATCAAGCAATGCTGCAACTAACAGTTACTTCAAGACAAGATAATCGGGAGCAGTGGCATGACATGGCACATCGATCCGACAGTCTAAACAAGACATGGAGTAATTTGGCAACAAACAAGATGGAGGATCACCTTCACCCATACATACGGGATTCAATATAAAAGCATAATAATGCAAATGGAGCATGTCAGAAGATACACAAATTTGTCTAGGGGCAATACCCCGTAAACGGACAGAAGTCCAGACAAGATAAACAATGATAATCAAACGAAAATAATGATGAACACAACTCATCGACCCTACATGTACACATAAAGAAACTTAAATATAGCACCTATGAAGCGCTTTTAAGACTATTCCAAATGATTGAACATTACCTAATCAGAGTTGCGCAGCAGGAGCATGGTGGTCCCATCAGTTAAAATTATCTACTGAATTCAAAGGGTGTGCACAACGTATTTCACTTATTTTAACCAAAAATATAAGTCTTACAGCCAAGAGGCTAGCGTTTCAAAATTAATCATAAGTTCAAAATAAGAGTGAAGATTCCTTCACTATTTACCGACTAGCTATACTAGTCTAGTCTAGGGTACGGGGGCGTACCCCTCTTTTTAAGGGGGGGAGAGCCTACTGCGTTTTAGCATTTTAGCATGGAAGTACACTTCTGTTGTACTGTTGCATTGTGATTTTAGCATGGAAGTACACTCCTATTGTACTGTACACTTCCGTTGTACTGTTGCATTGTGATTTTAGCATGGAAGTACACTTCTATTGTACTGTGCACTGTGATTTGTATGTTACAAGTATGACCTTGTGATTCTATGAACTCTTACTTAATTATGTGTACTACGTTACACTATATTGAAGCTGCTTTGGCACTACAAATTATGTGTATTACGTTATACTATATTGGAATGACTCCATGTTTGCATGATCTGTACCTTGCTACACTACTATGAATGAATTACGTGCTCTACGTTGCACTGCACTAAGTTGTTTTTGGTGATGACCTTTCATGCTCATTATACTGTATGTTATGATTAAATATATACTACGAACTGAGAAGTAGTGGAACTTGGGACTTGATCCCTAAAATAGAATTGAGTTGTGGATGCTTAGCGGAACTTGATTCCCCACAACCATTTGAACTTAGATATGAGACTTCGGGGCGAAGTCCTTTTAAGGGGGGTAGATTGAAATACCCCGAATTTAACTAATACTTGTTTATTATTAAATAATGGAGAATTGATCTAGAAACAGATCATTTTAGTTACGCATGCTAATCTAATCTATACATGCAAACGTTACGTGAATTAATATTATTACACGTGCGCATGCAAACTCACGCATGCAAACGTCACGAAAAACAGTCGTTTTACCATAAACGCTAACTGACGTAATTTTACTAAACGTATTACCGTACTCGTACAAAATGTTTATGTACGATTATTAACGAGGATTAAAACTCCTTACATAACGAGCTCGATAAAAAGAGCGACAACAAGGAAAGATTAATACGAACGTTTATACAACTCACAAAACGACAACGTTCGTTCCACGAACGCTAATATAATGTCGTCTTCACGTACGCATATAAACACTTACGTATGAACGTTAACGGGCATTAAACCCCTTACGAAACAAGCTCAACTAGGAGAGCGTCATCTAGGAAAAATATATATAAGCGTTTATACGACTCGGTACACAATGACGTCCACTGTAAAAACGTGAAAAATACTAACGAGCAACGTAAATATTTTACGATTGCCTAAGCATTTATAAATGCTAAAATAAATTGATATACACATTTAAACAATGTAACATCTTAATATATATTTATTTGATGTGTTTGAAGAATGTGTAAGAGGTAATCAATTAAAAATGTAATAAGTGCTGTTATAGTAATGTAGTGTTGTGTTCGACATGTAAGCAAAGTTTGCTAGTGTTGTTAAGTATAAGAAAGAAAGAAATCAAGTATTATAACTGTGTAAGATTGTGAATAAGAATTTAGTAGTAAAATAATTAGAATAAGAAAGGATATAAAAATATGCAGAGTGGAAGTATCTGTTTACGATACTCATAAGATGAACAAGTCATTGCTAAAACAAGTTTCATCTGTTTGACTTTATTACCATTTCTCACTTAATAGAATTCGTTCTTTTTCATATCTTCTTGCTGCTTCTCTTACGATGTTCGCACTATACAAGCTACATCGCATTGTGTCTTTGTACACTACAGGTCTCTCTTAGTTATATTAATAATAATGATTGAATACTAATCAGACCAAATAAAAACTGAAGCAAACTCCATGAATTATCTGGCAGAGCACTATACTAACGGGACACATCAACAACGACAACAAAAAAAAAACTGCAACTTGTGCACATGGTAACCGGCATCCTGCACAAAATAAGTAGAAGTTTAGCTTTATAAAGAAGGAATTAAAAATACAAAGACTAGATCTAGGTCTCTATATTAATACAAGCTGTCATTAGTCTATATTAGGTCCATAAAAGCAGCTCACCCTCAGCCATGTCTCTACCGTAAAAACCTGCAGCAAACAAGGAAATATTGACATATATTAAGGCTTGTTATAATACTACAAAGTAGATCTATAATGATATAATATGTATGACAGCAAGATTGTCAAACAAACCAGCTCCTAATTCCCAGCCTTTACCGTGTGATAACAAGAATAATAGGAGCACACTTCAACATACAAAACTCAAAAGTAATCTATCCTCACTATAACATTTAAAATAATAAGAATATACAGGTTTTGCTCTTCTGTCAGTCTTGCTTCTCTTTTCTTTCCCTCCGCCCTCGGTAATTTTGCAAGCTTCACTGGCGAACAACAGAGCATTGCTCTATGCTTTTTCATTCTTTCTGGTTCCAACCCTAAACAACAAACAAGGAACAACAATCTCCACTGCTGGATAGGAACATCATAATCACACAACTTGAAGCCAACCTTAACTAGCCTATGTGATGCGCCTGCAATTCTAGTCTATCAAAGCTTCAAGGCGGGAACAACACTTCCCTTCATTTCAGCTGCTTCATTCACGGAAGCCAATTGCAGTTTGCATGCATATTGCCACAGAGAACTCGTGTATACATGTGCATAACATAAAAGATGTCATTGCTGTAACAAGAACCACACAGAGCTTCAGTTTTATTTTAAACTCTCATCAATAAACAAACGAGCAGATTCATTACTACTTACTACTTCCTACCAGGAAGGGATCGCTACAGCAGAGAAACATGGACCATCATTTAATGATGGCATTCACGTGTAGAACATTTCCAAGTTGGACACCAGACTCCTACTACTAATGTTCCAATACAGTTTCATTCAGTAAACTTTACAACAGATAAACCAATAATATACATTATTTCCTCTAATCCCTTAAACACATCAGGACAATTACAAACTGGTGATCATGCTGTTTTCATCCCCTCTAGAAGCATTAGTGACTCTACACAAATAATTTCGGCTACCACCATCTTCATTATTCTCCTTATCTCATTCACGTACTGAAAATGTAAAATTACGCCTTGTACAAACATGTGAAACCGTGGGAATGAGCGCATCAGAGGAGGATTTCCTTTTCCATTCTGTTTTCTTTATTCAGTAGCTTTTCAATACTATATGTAATCCTCCCCTTTATTCCCTCAATCGACATGTTTGGAACTCCAGTTGGCAAACACCATGATTAACTCTATAAGTAACTTATTATCTTCCACCCATTACATAACGGGACAGCAGAGAATACCGCGTCCAATATTCCAATAGTTCCTTCGCAACTTCTGCTAGATACGTCCCCTCTTCTTTATCTCTGCACTCGACGAACAGAGAGCGTACAAACTCTGTGTTTCCATTCTCTCCACTGGTGAACAGGAACCCAAAGCTCTGCATCTCTTCTCTGCTATTCACGACACGGGAGAACAAGGAATATACATGCCCTGCGCTACATTATCTTCACGGTATCTACAACCAAGACTGGCAAATCTAAATGCGCGTACTCGTCTCCTGTATGCTCTCTTTACAATCGGAACTTTGCAACCTAAACCGGGAACGAAGAGCGTACAGCTCTGCTCCCTTCTTCTGTATATTGCAACCAACTGGTGATCGTGTGATTTTGCAACCCTCTCTCACGAACAAGAACGTACAGCTCTACTCTGTCCTGTCTTCTCTCACCAACACTGGCAAACGTAATACATGCCCTATCTGCATCTTCACTCTTCTTCACCGTATTTGAGGAACACATGCTCTTGTACCTTCATTTTTCTTCACTGAAGACAAGAGCATTTGCTCTGCACCTGCTTCATCTCTTCACTCACGGTCACGCAAGATAGAAGCATGCACTCGACCGATAAACGGAAACGAAACTGGAGCCTGCTGCTGGAACCGGACATTGTTTGACCAGACGTTGACCAGGAACTAAACAAGTCAGTCTACGGTGAACGGTATGGAATTATTGCAGTCTTTTCTACCGGATTACACCGGCTTGTGTGCTACCTGTTGTTTGAATTAACGACCAAGATAATTAATGTAAACTGTTGTTTTACTCTTGCACACTGTGGTATTATTTTATGTGTCGTGTGTTGCTGACTACAACGTGTATCCCACGCATACAAACACTACTATAACAGTGGATTAAACACCTGCGTTTTCAGTATACCGAGGACTTGTACTCAAGTCTCTCACTAACTTCAGTTTATAACAAACGTCATTATCCTAAACGTGATAATTGACAATACACATTGGTTCTTGTTAACGTCTTTATATGACACTTAACACTCTATACTATGAGAATGAGGAGCCCAGGATCTGGCCATGCATGCTACAGGAGCTGTACTGTCTCAGGTCGTCTCCTATCTACGTCGCGACGGAACTTCAGTTGGGAGAAGACTTTATTCCTCCCGGGATTCAAATGCCCTTCAGTTCGAGGAAGACTTTATTCCTCTAGTGGGTTTATTTCCCACGCCCCTCAGTTCAGGGTTTGACTACGTCATCTCCTGGGTTTTTATACCCATCTTTTCTCTATAACGAGGTCACTATACCTCCACTATTTCAGATATTCAGTTATACCTGTCAGTCCCATTGTGTGGACCGACTATCAGTAAAGAATTTCAGTTCAGCTAACTTGACCTTCTGAAGTCTTGTTCTATGTGACATATTGTCCTTGTGTGGATACTTGATATTATCATGCTATGCTTATTTACAGCTTTATAAATGAACTGCATGTATTCGACAATTAGTTGGTGTGGCCCAGTAGCTTGTGGGCTGCACGATTTCATACCGGCAAATTATTTTGCTGAGCCGTTTCATGGCTAAATAATTCCAGGTACCTGAAGAATGAAGAGATTGCCCGACCGAGTGTAGGTGGGGTAGAATTAAGACATGGGTTATTACCACCGGTGTCATCATTCAGTATTGTACTTTTATTATTATCTTCTGTTGTTTTAAGAGGTTGTATTCAGTACTCAGACCGCATCATTTGTAAATTAAGTTGGAGTAGCCTTGTTAGTCACATGGGTGACTAGCGGCGTTGTAGCACCACCCGTTGTTATGTATATATTCCCGCTGTATTTCTAGTTATTATTGGGAGCTACCATCGTTCAGGTTATTGGATTTCGGGTTGGGGTGTTACAATTATGGACATCCATTTGATGCAATTCCCACCCCTTAATAGAAGCAATAGTCAAGAATACCCGAGCAGACACCATCGTAGCGACTGGGGCAAATGTCTCATGAAAATCAATACCTTTGACTTGGTGATTTCCGAGAACAACCAAACGAGCTTTATATCGCTCAATAGACCCATCAGATTTGTACTTGATAAGATACACCCATTTGCAGCCAATAACGATCTTGCTAGGAGGAAGAGTTATGATAGACCAGGTCCGGTTCTTCTCCAGAGCAGCAATTTCAGAGGCCATGGCTTCCCGCCAAACAACATGTTTGACGGCCTTAGAGTAATTACACGGTTCAATTCCCGTGGTAACAGCTGCTAAGAAACGAGCATGGGAAGCCGAAAAATTAGCATTTGATAAAAGCAGCGATAGGGTAAGGTGTACATGAGGAATGCGATTTGGAGACGGGAAAGGTAAAATGGATGAAAGAGGGGGGGGGGGTCATAAAGACGAGAGCTGCTGCATACATAGTCACTCAAATAGGCCGGCAGTTGGCGTTGACGAGTGCTCTACCGAGGTTGGACAACTGGTGGCGGCGGTGTAAGTTGGACAACCTGTGGCGGCGGTGTACTCCCCCTGTCGGGAGCAATTAGTGACTGCAGAGAAGAGAGATCAAGAGGCACCGGTGATGGATCATCAAAAACAGCCGGTGACAGATCAGATACAGCGGGAACAGTAGTAGTCGAATCAGTTTGGAGAAAAGGAAAATGATCTTCATGAAAGATAACATCCCTACTTATAAAAATGTCCTTAGTCTCCAAATCAAACAGATGCCAACCTCTCTTGCCATTAGGATAGACGATGAAAATGCACTTTCGACTCCTAGAAGCAAATTTGTTTCGGTCTGAGGGAATAACAGAGGCATAACACAAGCAACCAAAGATACGAATGTAATTATAACTTGGTAACTTGTGATGAAGAATTTCATAAGGCGTTTTCCCATTAAGAATTTTTGAAGGCGTCCTGTTGATTAGAAAGCAAGCAGTTAAAACACATTCACCCGGAAATCAAAAGGAAGACCAGCCACAAACCGCAAAGCTCTAGCAATATTCAAAAGATGGCGGTGTTTTTTTCAACCTGCCCGTTCTGCTGAGGCGTATATGCACAAGAGGTTTCAAAGAGAATACCATTGTGTGCGAAGTATGGAATTAAAGGCAAAAATTCAGTCCCATTATCGGACCGGACACACTTCACCTGCATAGAAAATTGAGTCCAGACCATTGCGCAAAATTACTGAATAAACTTAGTAGTTTCAGATTTGGATTTTATCAAATAAACCCATACTCCACGAGAGCAATCATCCACAATTGTCAAAAATAACTTGCACCAGTATGAGATGTAGTAGCATACGGTCCCCAGATATCACAGTGAATTAGATCAAAATTAGAGTCGGCTATATTAGAACTGGTCGGAAAAGACGATCGTGTCTGTTTTGCTCGAAAGCAGATATCACAAGGTCCATCATAAGAACTAACAAAGGAATTAAACATAGGCAAAGAAGATAGAACAACATCAGCAGGATGTCCCAAACGCTTGTGCCACAAGAGAGGAAGTGCAGAGGCTACTGCACGACAACCACGAGCTAGAAATGAAACCCACGCAGCCAATAGACCCCACCTCTTTGTTCACCCGCCCCAATCACATTCCTCGTTTGCTGGTCCTGTAATACACATAGGTGAGGTGTCAAGGAGATAACACAATGCAAGTCCACAAATAATTGAGCAATAGACAAAAGATTGCATGAAAGGTGAGGAATATAGAGCACATTAGGAATCTGAAGATGCTCAAAACTTAGAGTCCCGGACTACGCAGCAGTAGAAATATTGCCATCTGGCAAGAGTATGTTGATCGGGTAAATAGAAACAAGGTTCTGTAAAAGAGTGGTCTCACCTGTCATGTGATAAGAGGCTCCTGTATCAAGTATCCAAGATTTAGAGATACTACCGGACAATTTTTCTTATGTAGGAGCGCCACTGTTCAAAGAAGAAAAGAGCTGCACAAAAGAGGACCATTGATCAGCATTCAAACCAAAAGCCTTGTGATCTTGAGGGTTGGGCTGGAAGGAATTTGCTGCACCGATGGCGGGCTGTTGGGCGGCATTGGCGGATCCAGAGTATGAGTGAAGGTAGTATGAAGAGTTGGGGTTAATGATGGAGACTACGGCGGCCTGGGCTGCGATTAACGCCTGTTGAAGGCGGCAATTTGAGCAGCGGTGGCGGCGCCAGAGTGGTCACCAAATTCTACCATTATAACGGCGGAAGAGGTGAAAAGAGGAAACAAAGATTTAGGTTAGAATCGGAGGCTCTGATACCATGATAAAATAATTAGGAAGAGTAGTTTACGGGGTGAAAGTATGATTATCTCATTCTCATTAGGAGTATTTATACAGTATATAAACTTGGGCCTCAAGCCATGACTCTTCCACTTTCTACCTCTACATATTCTCATTAAACACAATAAACTTGTGCCTCTTCCACTTTCTAACCCTTCATGTTCTCATTAAACACAAATAAGTTTCTATCCCTTCATGTTCTCATTAAACACAAATAATAATATCTTCTAATAGAAGAAACTACTTAGTGAAACATGGTTCAAGTGAAGAGGATGATTTTAGCGCATCTGACCAAGAAGCCCCAGACGAAAGAAACAAGCAAGGGGTTGATGAGGACTCTAAGGAGGATGCCCCTTTGATAAATTTTGTTAGGTCATCTACTAAGTTGAGGAATCTCCAAGCAATGAGACAGGAGCATAGAAGCCAGAATGCTGGGGAAGATTCTTAGAGGACGACTGGATATCAGGAACATCAAACCGAAACAAAGATTCAGTACTAGTAGTATATACCTTAGGCGGCTTAGACATCCCTTTCCTTGTATTATTATTCAGTTTGAACAGAGGTTTAGAAAGTGTTACTGGATTCTCTCCCTCTGAGAACATGATAGTGTATGTACTCTCACTACCGTCAACAGTTACGTTCTTTTACTTGAGCTGACATGATAGATATAATGTAGTATTTATAAGCTTATTTGTACTAATTAGAGTAGCACAGTGGTTTCTAGTGTTGATCTTAGCTCACATAGTTGATATCTCATAGATTGATAGATCAGCTGTTCAAAATCTTATTAGTCAATTTGGCTTTGATTAAAAAAAACATATTGACAAAGATAGCTGAAAGTTGTTTTTAATTCATATCAAATATTTGTTTTATTTTATAGGAAATGATACAAGTATTTAATTATAATTTTGTAAATATTAACTATTCACCCTAAAAAATATTTTTTGATCTTTTTGTGATTGGCTGCAAATTCTACAAAATGAGGTTTATCTTTTTTTTAAAAAAAAAATGGATGCATAACTAGATATCAAACCAATTCTACTCTGATTATGTTTTTAAAAAATATCTTTTTTACTCACCTTTCATAAGGCCCCGGACCGGATGGGATGAATGTTTTCTTTTACAAGAAGTTGTGGCATATTGGTGCAGATGCAACTGCAAAGGTTCTTCAGATTTTGAACGGGGGAGCTCTCTATTTGGGGTTGAACCATACCCATGAAGTTTTAGTTCCAAAGAAGGCCTCAACGATTAGTGTGGGGGTCAGACAATTTTTTATACACTGTGGTGTATAAGCTGATCACAAAGGTTCTTGCTAATCGCTTGAAGGAGATTCCCCCGAATATTATTTCCCCTCCCACCCGGTTTTTGTTCCGGGCCGTCTGATTACTTATAGCGTAGTAATTGCAAATTAGATTTTCCATTTCATGCAGGCTCGACCTACGTCTAGGGTGGGATATTTTAGCCTTAAGATTGACATGGCTAAGGCTTATGATCGTCTAGAGTGGGACTTTTGGGATTCTGTCTTGGAGTCCATGAGTTTTTCGATGCGATGGAGGCAGCCGGTGATGAATTGTGTGTCGTCCAAGCCTATGGGGGTGCTTGTGAATGGGCAACCAGGTGCAACTTTCATGCATATGCGTGGAATCAGGCAAGGGGAACCCCTCTCCCCCTATTTGTTTGTTATGTGCATGGAAGTTTTGTCCTCTGCCTTGCAGGTGTATGAGGACTCTGGGTTATTGTCTGGGGTTCGGATTGCTCGAAGTGCCCCTCCCATTAGTCACATGTTTTCCCCTATGATTGCCTATTGTTTGGATCGGAAGATGTTGAGCAGGTGGAGTGGGTTAAGGATACCTTATCTTCGTTCGCTTCCTCTTCAAACCAGATGATTAACCGTGCAAATTCAAAATTAGGATTTAGCAGACAGATGGAGGACGGGAGGCGCAACCAGTTTGCCTCTCTCTTTCAGGTTGCAAAGGTCCCTTCAATCCAATCATATCTTGGTCTGCCTACTAGATTGGGGAGGGATAAGAGGGGAGCTCTTGGTTCTGTGGTGTATCATATGGAGATGAATTAATTCCTGGTCGGGGAAGATAGCTCATGCGGTTCGATCGATTATTCTTAAGAGTGTCCTGTAGGCGATTCCCTCCTATGCCATGCAGGTCTACATGTTTCCAAAGGTCCTTCTGGCTAAGATGGAGTCCCTACTTTCTCAGTTCTGGTGGAAGGGGTCATCAGGGCAGAGGTCCATGCATTGGGTTAGTCGGTCGGTGCTCAAGCGAAGTCAGAGGCAAGAGGGATGGGTTTTCGGGCTTTTGAGGCCCAAAATTTGGCTTTGTTTTTGTTAGCGTCTCTTGACTCAAGCTCATTCTCTTGTGGGACAGGTTTTGAGGGTGGTCTACTTTCTGTCTACCTCTCTGTTGGAGGCGGGGCCAGAGCAAGGGGGAGCCCTATCTGGCAGTAGTTGTGTAAAGGGTTGAAGGTTGAAGTGTTGAAGAAGGGTTGTTGTTGAAGGATAGATGATGGTTCTTCCATTGATATCTGAAGGGATCCATGGTGCAACGCCCATTTTCTTTTAAGCCTATTAGTCCTAGGGCTAGCCGATTTGACGGGATGATGGTGGCATCGTTGCGAAGTGCTGATAGGGGCTAGGATGGGGAGAAGGTTCACTCGGTGTTCTGGCCGGTGAATGTAAAGGTGATTCTGGAGCATGCTTTGCCTTGTCTGGAGAAAGAGGATCAGTTGTGTTATGGTCTAACTACTGCAGTTCCGTAGACATGTGTCTCGGGTTTCGTTACTTCTCCTTTTTCCGCTTCGTTGCACGCTCAGTGCTTTCCTTCTTGCCGCTGTTGGCCAGCTAGGTTCCCTCGACTGCTAAGCACGTCGACCCAGGCTGCCATAAATTTAAGTCTCCTTTGGTAGGATTTTCAATCTTCCGCCATTAAGTGCGGGTAACATCATTCAGACGGGAACTGTCTCTAGGATTTCTAGTTCTTGGACTCTACCGTATGACAGGTTCTTGTTCTTACAGAGATATTTTAATAACTGCCAGATCGGGTTTCCCTGAGTAAGAGAGGTATTTCCATCTCTCTGGCGTTCTTTCCCGACTTATAAAACGGGGGATATGAAGGGCGGGTATGGTATAGTAGGTATCCAGAACACACTAGAAGTTCTAATCTAGCGTACCTCTCACGCTATCACTCAATCATTAGCCCTAAGTCTCTAATTCCTAACTCGGTATTTCCTAAGCTCGGTATTTCCAGTCATCAGAGTGAAGTATCGCTCTGATACAACTTTTTGTAACACCCCTACCGCTTATCCCATCATTAACATCTAATTGCCTTGTTCATCAATACCTTCGCAGCAGATAATCCAACACAACAGTGGGTGAAACTATGCCGTTAGCCACCCACGTGACTAACAAGGCCTAACTCAAATACAGTAACGGTCTGATGGACCGGAATACCCGAGTACTTAAACAAATACAATCATTATTTCATTTCAAAACCAAGTTACGTACAATCCTTAATACATCACTTGCCGAGTCTATACAATCCTCAACTTGCCGATAACATTTCGGTCTTTCAATACTACAGGTACAATGTAAATAAATAAAATTACCCATGCAATAGCAGTAACCCCGTCCTACTCTCAAACGTTAATCAGCTCCAATGTACCTGAAAAGTAATGAGTGGCCCCAAAGGGGCTCAGCACCTTTGCTGGTATGGATGGTAGACATGCAACCCGCTACTACCGGGCCACACTCAACTAATTCTCGTCTTAACATGCGATTGATTTTATTTAAATCAAAACATGAAGTGCAATAAACATACAACATGCTCGCATTCACAAGTATTCAAATAAGGAATACAATACAACTAACCCATTAATTTGTTAGTTTACACAATCTTACTCTTTAGGCCTTGAGGGTTTCTACCTCACTAATGCCTCGTTCTCATTGTTCAATATCTTATCCATTCTCTTCGGATACTTGTTCTCTTAGTTCTATAGACACTACAGGTCTTAATCTTATTTCCTCAATTATTCTTCTCTTGAATAATTCTTAAGTCAATACACATGACCTCCGGCACTGCTGGAAAAAAAGGAATAAACAACGTTTTTATTTGTCTTTTGGAACGTTTTATAATCATTTTTTATGCCGGCGAAGCAAATGGTCGAGCCTCTTAAAGAACGTGTTGTAAGCGTTTTTTATACATTAATTTAAAAGAACGCTTATCGCTACAATGTTTTTTAAAGTGGGTAAGGTGGCGGGAATCTACGAGGCATAAAGAACGCTTTCACCTTGAAGCGTTCTTTATGTCCGACTATAAAAAACGCTTGTTTATTATAAGCGTTCTTTATGAAGCTTTATAAAAAACGCTTATCTTGATAAGCGTTCTTTATGTCATTTGGCGCGAGAGTATAAGAAACGCTTATACATATAAGCGTTTCTTATATGGTCCTTTTTTATATATTTTTATTTTTTATACAATTTATTACCCTGCGCATAACACAAAATTAAAATCACAAAATCATTCAAAACCTGTTTGCATTGTATATACCAGATCAACCAAACTGGTGAATTTTAATTAATAGATCAACAACAGTACTTTGTTTGCATTAATATTATACCAGCGCACATAGGCTTAAGTGTAGTATCGATCAACTACAACATTTGTAACTAGCTAGTTAACCAAACTACTAAAAATGGTTCTAAGTTCGATCATAACATGTACAATACAACCATTTGATAAAAGGAAAGATAGATGACTCATGACTTCTTCTGATCAATTTAGTGCTTTCAACACATGTGTGCGCCCTCTCCTTATTGACAAACTTGAGATCGGCTTGTGAATAAGTATTGAGAAGAAATCAACAAGCTGCACGCGAGAATTATAAAAGCAATTAAGTACGCCATTTAAACTTATCCAAACATGCGCAAATAGTTAAAATCACCAATTCAAACACAAAAGTACTTATAATACGTACCTGAGCAGAAATTTCCAATTCGCTAAAACACTTGTTACCTCTGTTAAAGATGGAAGTACCGAGGATCATGATGATTCTTCTACTGATACAAAAGAGACAGAAGAAAAAAAGCATGATACAAAAGAGATAAAGGCGGATACAAATGAAAGGATGAATGAGAACTCAGAAATAGAGAGGTTGAAGAAATTGGCTAAAAAGATAAGTGAGGCTGCCATGAAGTAGAGTCCAGTGGAGATTAACGAATTACTGGCCCACTTCATGATCTTGAATGAAGAAAACAGTTTTCTAGAATAGTTGTATGAGGAGGATAAGAGGAACCTTAGTCGATTATATGGTGGTATGGGGGACTATATGAAGATAAAGTGGTACCAGATCGCCCGGTTGATGAGTTTCATGACTTATGGATGGAAACGGAGGTGGAGAAGCTAGACACTTCTCCATCTTCAGTTTTGATTGGATTCGCATCTCCTTTCAGTTTTGAACATCAATAGGTCTGAGAATCTTCAAACACTTGGACATAAATGTCCGTAGATTGCATGCAGTCAATTGGAATACTAGCCACACATTGTTGATGTGGGGTGCATCATACCTTTTAAAAAAAACTAGATGAAAATCTCTTGGAAATTAAAAAGATTGAGAGATTCCCCCTAAGTATGATTCCCCCTGAGTTTGCATGTTAAGCGACTTTAAGAAATGGTAGCAATAAGTGACAGCTTTTATGCACAATAAATGACAGCTTTTATGTTATACTGTAACCTTAGTAGAAAACTTTCTACTATGGTTATAGTATAACATAAAAGCTGTCACTTATTGTGCATAAAAGCTGTCACTTATTGCTATCAAGAAACAAATGATAGCAATAAGTGACAACTTCTATGCACAATAAGTGACAACTTTTATGTTATAATATAACCATAGTAGAAAGTTTTCTACTAAAATTACAGTATAACATAAAAGCTGTCATTTATTGTGCATAGAAGCTGTCACTTATTGCTATCATTTGTTTCTTGATAGCAATAAGTGACAGCTTTTATGCACAATAAATGACAACTTTTATGTTATACTTTGACCATAGTAGAAAGTTTTCCACTAAGGTTACAGTATAACATAAAAGCTGTCACTTATTGTGCATAAAAATTGTCACTTATTGCTATCATTTGTTAAAGCCGCTTAACATGCAAACTCAGGGAGAATCATACTTTGGGGGAATCTCTCAATCTTTTTAATTGCCAAGGGACCTTCATCTAGTTTTTTTAAAAGATACGATGCACCCCACATCAACAGTGTGTGGCTAGTATTCCAAATGACTACATGCAATCTACAGACACTCATGTCCTAGTGTGTAAAGATTTCTCAGACCTATCGATGTTCAAAACTGAAAGAAGATGCGAATCCAATCGAAACTGAAGATGGAGAAGTTCCTAACTTCGCCACCTCTGTTTCCATCCATAAGTCATGAAACTCATCAACCGGGCGATCTGGTACCACTTTATCTTCATATAGTCCCCCATGCCACCATCTAATCGTAAGTTTCCTCCTATCCTCCTCATATAACTATTCTACAAAACCGTTTTCTTCATTCAAGGTCATGAAATGGGCTGGTAATTCGTTAATCGCCACCGGACTCTACTTCGTGGCAGCCTCACTTAACTTTTTAGCCAATTTCTTCAACCTCTCTGTTTCTTAGTTCTCATTCATCCTTTCATTTTTTGCCTCTATCTCTTTTGTACCATGTTTTTCTTCTTCTGTCTCTTTTGTATCAGTAAAAGAATCATCATGATCGTCGGTACTTTCATCTTCAAAAGAGGCAGCAACCGTCTCCATCGGCCAAATTCGTCTGACTTTTTATCTGATTTTCTCTGTGATGTTTCAGTGTTGTCCAGTTCTGATTGTTCGATCTACTGAAGCTTCCACGGGATATATACTAGTCAGAGGTGACTAAAGGAATCGAAAAGGAGAGAAGAAAGGTCGTGAAGGAAAATAAAGATGGTGGGCCTGTCCGAGTTTAATTTTTTTATTATAGGTTGATGATGATCGAAGGTCATAGGCGCTAGCCAAAAAATGTAAAGGGATACTAAAATAATAACTACAAGAAATTAAGAAGCTGTAAGTAGCTAGACGTCTCTAATATGGCTAATGGTGGTCATATAGATTTCCAAAACATTAGAGGGTTAATTGGAATGCCTAGCTTGACCGCATAACAAATCTGAGAAGAATGTGAAGGAACTTAAAAGTTTTTGATGTTGGTATTGGTAGAAACGTAGATAAACTTCTGGGTGGATGTTAAGGTAAAAGCAATATTGGGAAGGGGACGTCAGGCAAGCTACCGTAATGCTATGTCTTTGTAACTAATTAATACATCCCATGGTCATCTAATATTTGCACCCTAGGTTATACTATAATATAATATATAGCATTAATTAATACACCCTATAATCATCTAACCAAATTAATTTCACCATATATACTATATTTGTATGCATGCCGAAACACATTATATTACACATTAATTCCCAAGTCCATTAATTGTATCAGCAAGTAAAAATCAGCACATATATAGTACAACAATATGCGCACCTGATTAACAAAAATCAGCACATAGTAAAAACCAGCGCGCAAGTCCATTGGTCTGCATGCAAAATTATTCCCAAACACCCGTACACTTTATTCACGCCTTTAATCCAAAACAAACAGAGTATATATGTTCCTGATTAACAAGTTTGGTTTGCAAGCACACATAGGTTAACAACAAATGCGCGCGCCACAGTTTGGTTTGCATGCAAAAATTTTCCAAAACAATACACACATATATTTCACGCCTTAATCCCAAACAAACAGACGCCTTAATCCCAAACAAACAGAGTGAAATACCCCGTAATTAAAAATAGTGATTAATTAGGCTAATGAATAATTTCAAAGCTTAATTAAGTGAAAATAATCATGAGGGAACAAATCCCGAAGAAAACGGACCCTTAAAACTGTTTA